>JASDQU010751021.1:59101-71083 GCA_032191745.1 Picea mariana | reverse complement strand
CGTGGTGTATTGGTCTAACTCTTATACTATTGTTCATTTATCATTGGATATAATTGAATGGTTTAAGTATAAGTTGAAAAAGGTTTTAAATTGTACTTGATATTGATTCACCCCACTCTTAGTATTAACATAAAGATCAAGTGGTTTATTTAACTCCCCAAGGACTCCCTCCTTCCCATAGCGTTCATAATCATTCCATTCCCCTTGTCCTAGGAAGCCTTCCTCCCAATATCCATCCCTATCATCACCCATTTTCCCAAAAAAATGAAATTGAGAAAATTGTTCACGAACTGCTCCACGCAAGTGTTATCTATCCTAGTACGATCCCCTACTCTTTTCCTGTGGTCATGTTCCTTAAGAAATAAGGTTCTTGGCGCATGTTTCCTAACTTTCACTCCATCAACAAATTCACCATTAAAGAAAAATTTTCCATTCCTGTCATTGATGACCTCTTGGATGAATTGAGTGGCCACCAGTTCTTTACTAAACTTGATCTTTGTTATGGCTACCACCAGATCCATATGAAAGAGACAAACATTCCTAAGACTGCATTTATAACTCATGAGGGACACTATGAGTTTGTGGTCATGCCCTTTGACCTATGTAATTCTCCCTCCACTTTCCAAAGCCTCATGAATCATGTCTTTCGTCCTTTTCTCTTTCATTTTGTCTTAGTTTTCTTTTATGATATCCTCATTTATAGTAAATCCTGGACAGCCCATCTTGCTCATGTGGATCGAGTTCTCCATCCACTCTCTCAGCACCAACGCTTCCTAAAACAATCTAAATGTGCTTTTGACGCCTCAAAAGTTGAGTACTTGGGTCATCTTGTTGGAAATGCCAACGTCAGGGTGGATCCTAAAAAGATTGAAGCAATGCAAAATTGGCCTCACCCAAAGACTCTTAAACGCTTGCGTGGATTTCTTGGTTTAATAGGTTATTATCACAAGTTTGTTAAGAATTATGGAAAGATTGTGGCACCTCTCACTGCACTCCTTAAAAATAATTATTTCACTTGGACTCCAACAGCTTCTTACGATTTTCAAACCTTGAATATGGCCATGTGCACCACTCCAGTCCTGGCCCTTCCTGATTTCACAAAGAACTTTTTCCTCGACTGTGATGATTCTAGGAAAGGAATTGGTGTTGTCCTTATTCAAGAGGGCCGGCCTTTGGCCTTTACCAGCAAACAACTTTTCGAGCGAAATTTTGGCAAATCAATCTATGGAAAGGAAATGTTGGCTATTTTCCATGTCGTCGATCTTTGGTGCCCTTATCTATTGGGGAAACCCTTCCAAATTAAGACATATCATCAAATCCTCAAGTATTTTTTGGAACAATGCCTTTCCTCCAAGAGAAACACAAATGGGTGACTAAGTTCTTTGTATATGATTATGAGATCATTTACAAAAAAGGAAAAGACAATGTGGTTGTCGATGCACTTTCTAGAAAATATGAAGATGAAGGGTCCCTTTGTAATATACTAGATATAAAAATTATGGAGAACATAAATAAAATGCTAGAAATGGAAGAATAACAACAATATAACCAAAACAATCACCACAATAGCACTGAAATGATATAAGAATAACAATAGAAATAACACTTTGATTCTGAAATCAATGTTCATGGGCCTCTTCGAGGGGGCAACCTCCAGTTGAGCGGAACTCTTTTACAATAATATCCAACCTAGGGTTCTCATACCCTCGACTCCTATTTATACTAAATATGTCTATCAAAAAAAGCATCTGGAGGAAGATCCTTCTAGAAGCAAAATCTTCTATTAGGTCTTATTACATCTGACTTATTCTATTTTATTGCAAGGCATTATTAATATTGACCTTTATTACATCCAAATATATCGTTTTACCTATGTGCGGGTTAGGACCCTAACATGTCCTCCCCCTTAAAAATAGCCTTGTCCTCAAGGCTTGAGATGTGGAAATTATTGCAGAATGGTAGCTGGTTCCCAAGTGGAATCTTCTGGAGTTGTATCTTTCCACTGGATTAACACTTCCTTGATTATTCTCTGACACAGGAAACACTCACGTTGGTCCAAAACTGCTTGTGGATGTAGCCAAATGGATCCTTCTTCGGATAACTCCGGAAGGTTGGTTTGAATATGACAGTTAGTTCTAATCACCTTCTTTAAGTAGGAAACATGAAAAACAAGATGTAGCTTCGAATGAATGGGAAAAGCTAACTGATAGGTCACCTGTCCCACATGCTTGAGAACTGTATAAGGACCATAAAATTTGGGTGCTAGCTTCTTAAAATGCTCGGCCTTGAGAGAATTCCACTTGTAAGGTTCCAGGCAAAGAAACACCTGATCCCCTTCTTCAAATTGATGTTTAGAGCGACCTTGATCTGCTTGTTTCTTCATGTGATTTTGTGCCATGACCAAATTTTCTTTGAGGGTACGAAGAATATCCTCTCGAACTGTAAGTGTTTGGTCAACTGCCTAGACCTTCGAGACACCAGATAAGTATGAGAGAACCGAAGATGGATCCTATCCATATACCGCTTCAAAAGGAGTCATGCGTGTAGCTGTATGGTATGAAGTGTTGTACCATCATTCAGCTAGGGGTAACCATTGAGCCCACTGATTTTTATTTTCCAAGGAAAAACACCTCAAATATGTTTCCAAACACTTGTTGAGAACTTATGTTTGACCATCAGTCTAGGGATGATAAGTTGTAATGAGATGAAATTGGGTGCCTTGTAGCTTGAATAATTCTTGCCAAAATTTTCTTGTGAAAGTTGGGTCACAATAAAAAACAATAGAGTGTGGCATGCCATGAAGCTTGAAGACCTGATCCATGAAAATCTGAGCCACCATGGATGTTGTAAATGGGTCTTGAAGAGCGCAGAAATGAGAATACTTGGAAAGGCAATCAACAACCACCATGATGACTGATTTATTTCTCGATTTGGGTAAGCCTGTAATAAAATCCATAGAGATGTCCTTCCAAATAGCAGGTGGAATTGGGAGAGGTTGTAGTGTTCCTAGAGATTTGACTGTTTCTCCCTTGTTGCATTGACACACATCACATTCAACGAAAAAAGTACGAATGTCTAGTTTCATACCATCCCAAAAAAAGAACATTTGACCCTCTCATAGGTTTTGGTGAACCCTGAGTGTCTCGTTGTGGGTGTAGCATGAAGCTTAGAAAGTACCATGGATTTAAGTATTGATTGTTTACTTAAATACAAACAGCCTTTGTATCGAAGCTCATCATGGAGCCAAGAGTACCCTGGGGGAGATGGAACATTAGACTGCAATTGTTGGATCAGCTATGAACTTTTGGGATCTTATAGCCATTCCCGACGAACATATTGGAGCCAATTTGGTACAATGAAGGAAAGAGAAAAAAGGGATCCTTCATCTTCATATTTGTGGGAAGTGCATCTGCAACCATATTTTCTTTGAATTTCTTGTAAATGATCTTATAATCATAGCCAAATAGCTTAGTTACCCATTTTTGTTGCTCTGGGGAGGAAATGCGTTGTTCCAAAAAATACTTGAGGCTTTGATGGTCTGTCTTAATTTGGAAGCATTTCCCCAATAGACAAGGGCACCACAAATCAATGACATGCAAAATAGCCAACATTTTGTTTTCATAGATAGATTTGCCTAGATTTATTTTAGATAGTTTCTTGCTGGTAAAGGCCAAAGGCTGACCCTTTTGCATAAGGACAACACCAATTCCTTTCCTTGAAGCATCACATTCCAAGACATAGGTCTTTGTGAAATCAGGAAGGGATAGGACTGGAGTGGTGCACATGGCCATCTTCAAGGTTTGAAAAGCTTGAGCAACAACTGGAGTGCAAGTGAAAGAGTTCTTTTTTAGGAGAGCAGTGAGAGGTTCTGCAATCTTTCCGTAATTCTTAACAAACTTGCGATAATAACTTGTTAAGCCTAGAAATCCATGCAAGTTTTTGAGAGTATTTGGGTGAGGCCAGTCTTGCCACCACAAAGTGTGTCCAAGCAAGATACCCTTGACGAGAAGTTTTTCTCCATTGCCACCATTGCCAACGTTCTTTATGTAGATCGAGAACAACATACCGGAGTTTGGCCAAGTTATATGTAATGTTGTATAAAGAGAAATAATGTTCCATTTGGGTTACCCAACCAGTGGGGTCCGAGCCATCAAATTTGGTCACATCTACCCGCGGAAGACGTAGGTCACGTTGAAAGTGATGGTTCTGAAAGTTATGGGAATGAGAGGNTGTAGGGATATGTAGTTTGGTGCAGAGTGCCCAAAAGATAGATTCAAGATGGGTGGTGAGGTCTTGTTTGATTTCCTCCATTGAGGATTGCATGGTTGTATTGATGGTGGCAACATTGTCACTGAGTTGTTTCACTTCTTGTTGGGTCTCAATGAGACCAGATTGCAAGGTGTTGAAGTAAGCTTCCAAGTCTTGGCTATGGGTATGGGCCATGAGGATGGGGGAACTGAAAAGGGGCGGGCGAGGTCAAACATTTTCCAAAAAATGATATGGATGAATGTGATAAGGGAGTAGAGATGAATCCAATGGAATAGGTCTCAAATACTCCGGTCTGAAGAATACTACAGAGAGGAAATGCCAAAATGCTTAACCAGAAATAAATGTGTATTTACTTGGCAACCCAAATATAGTTGTGAAACAATAGATCTTGTTTGTTTAAAATTGTTTATGTTTCTATCCCCAAGGGTTAGGTATTCAAGGGTTCTATAGAAAAGGGTTTTTCCTGTGCTATAGCTCTCTGATATACATGCGGGGTCCAACAGTAGTACTTGGCCCAATATCTCAGGGCACTAACTAAGGAGGATAGACCGTACCCTTAGTTGTACTACCTGACTACCCAAGTACTAGAGAGTATCTTCCCAAGCGTTGTTCTCAGTGACACTATAGCAGTCAAGCGACCAATTGGTTTATCTAAAGAGGGCTTCAGGTAATCTAGGTCAATCCGTACATAGGTGTTGTATGATGCGCTACCACTCGAAGGGGTACCAACAGGGGTTACAAGGGTGGCCAACATATGTGCACTTAAGTACCACTTGTATTTCCTGCATGTATGAATCCCTCAACCACAGGTTTATGTGCGTAACAACATATCTCTGCGGCTTAAAGACGTTGGAATATGTCTCTACCCTGGAAAAAAATTTAACACACACTTTCTGCTGAAGAAATTTCTCTGATACCACTTGTAATATACCAGATATAAAAAGTATGCAAAACAGAAATAAAATGATAGAAATGGCAGAATAACAACAATATAACCAAAAAAATCACCATAATAGCACTGAAATGATATAAGAATAACAACAAAAATAACACCTTGATTTTGAAAGCAATGTTCACGGGCCTCTTCGAAGGGGCAACCTCTAGTTGAGCAGAGCTCTTTTTGAATGATATCCAAGCTAGGGTTTTCATACCCTTGACTCCTATTTATACTAAATATGTCTATCAAAAGAAGCATCTAGAGGAAGATCCTTCTAGAAGTGGAAGCTTCTATTAGGTCTTCTTACATCCGACTTATTCTATTTTATTGCAAGTCCTTATTAATATTGACCTTTATTACATCCAAATATATTGTTCTACCTATGTGCAGGTTAGGACCCTAACACCCTTTTTTCTCTCTCCTTCATTTTACCAGATTGGCTCCAAGTTGTTCCCGAGGAATGGCTACATGATACCAAAAGTTTGCATCTGATACAAAAATTGCAGTCCAATTCTCCAATTCCCCCAGGGTACTCTTGGCTCAATGATGATATTCGATAAAAAGGTATTTTGTATTTAAGTAAATAGTCAAAACTTAAATCCACAGTACTTTCTGAGCTTCATGCTACACCCACTTCTAGGCACTCCAGGTTTACCAAAACATATGACTGGGTCAAACGTTATTTTTTCTGGAATTGTATGAAATAGTACATTCACAATATTGTGGTTGAATGTGATGTGTCTCAATGAAACAAGGGTGAAACAGTCAAATATCCTAGAACACTACAACCGCTTCCAATTCCACCTGTTATTTGGCGGTATATCTATATGGATTTTATTGTAGAATTACCTAAATCGAGAAATAAATCATTCTTCATGGTGGTAGTTGATCGTATTTCTAAGTATGATCATTTATGTGCTCTTCAAAACCCATTTAAAACATCCACTATGGCTGAAATTTTCATGGATCAGGTCTTCAAGCTTCATGGCATGCAACATTCTATTGTTTCTAATCGTGACCCAAATTTCACCAGCAATTTTTGGCAAGAATTGTTCAAGCTACAATGCACCCAATTGCATCTCAACACAGCTTATAATCCCCAGACTGATGGTCAAAATGAAATTTTCAACAAGTTTTTGGAAACCTATTTGAGGTCTTTTGCATCAGAATGGAAAAATTAGTGGGCTCGATGGTTACCACTAGTTGAATGGTGGTACAACACTTCATACCATACAACTACCCACATGAATTCTTTTGAAGTGGTATATGGAAAAAATCCACCTTCAGTTCTCTCATATTTTTCAGGTGTCTCAAAGGTCCATGAGATTGACCAAACACTTACAGTTCAAGAGGCCATTCTTCGTACCCTCAAAGAGAATTTGGTCATGGACCAGAATCTCATGAAGCAACAAGTAGACCAAGGTCACTCTGAACGTCAATTTGCAGAAGGGGATCAGGTATTTCTTCGAATACAACCTTACAATAAAAATTCCCTCAATGATGACCTTTTTCAAAAACTAGCACGTAAATTTTGTTCTCCTTATACCATTCTGAAGCATGTGGGACAGGTGGCCGATCAATTAGATTTGTGCAGTCATTCTAAGCTCCTTCCTATTTTTCATGTTTCTTTCTTAAAGAAGGTGATTGGAACTAAGTGCCAAAATCAAACCAACCTTCCTGAGTTGGATGGATAAGGCTCCATTTGGCTACAAACACAAGCCGTTTTGTACCAGCGTGAGCGTCATCTATGTCAACGAACGAACAAGGAAGTGTTAGTCCAGTGGAAAGATACAACTCCAACAGATGCCACATGGGAACCAACTACCATTCTACAACAATTTCCTCATCTCAAGCGTTGAGGATAAGGATGTTTTTAAGGGGGAGGACATGTTAGGGACCTAACCCATCAGGAAGGTAGAATAATATATTTCCATGTAATAAAGGTCAATATTAATAAGGCTTAGAAATAAGGAAGAATAAGTCCAATGTAATAAGACCTAATAGAAGCTTCCTCTTCTAGAAGGATCTTCCTCAAGATGGTTCCTTTGATAGACATACTGAGTATAAATAGGAGTCAAGGGTATGAGAAGTTTTGTCTTGGATATTATTGTAATAGAGATATACTATGTTGGAGGTTGCGCCCTCGAAGAGGCAAGTGAACATTTCTCTCAGTAATCAAAGTGCTATTTTTGGTGTTATTCTAGTATCATTTTGGTATTATTGTGGTTTTGTTCTGGGTATATTTTTGTTCATCTACCATTTCTAGATATTTATTTATGTTTTGCATACCTTTTTATATATGGAATATTACATCTTCAATTTTAGATTATATTACCAATCCTTCTTAGATATTTTGCACTACTTCACACAATGGTAGATAAAATGGTAGATAACTACTTCGTAGACATTGTGCACTTTCTAAGTACATGAATGGCCCTGTCAGACATGACAATTGCACAAAAGAAATAGTTAGTGGTTAAATCAGTAGGCTATCAGTTGATTGCAGGGAACCTATACAAGTTAGGTGTAGATGGAATATTGATTTGATGTGTATTAGAACATGAAAGTCCAATGATACTCTCAAAAGCACAAGAAGGAATTGCAGAAGGACATTATGTAGGAAAATTGACATCATAGAATATTTTTTGCACATGGCTCTGGTGGCCCACACTTCATATGGATAATAAACAATACTGTCAGGCATGCGATTTTTATCAAAGGGTGGGAAAGTTATCTAGAAGTGATGATATTTCTTTACACCCATAGGTTACATTGTAGGAATTTGATAAATCGACAATAGAATTTGTTGCACCAATCAGCCCATAAATGAGAAGATCAAGAGATAGGTACATAATCAATGCAACAGAGTATTTGACCAGATGTGAAGAAGCAACACCAATCATAGAATGCACTATGGAGACTATTGTGTGGTTTCTATTTGAGAATGTAGTCACATGATTTGGATGCCCACACATTCTAATTAGTGATAAAGGAGAAACCTTCCCAAATAAGAAAATTGTAGCATTGACTCAAGAATTTCGAATTCATCATTAGAAGAGTACGTCGTATCACCTTCAAGCTAATGGGATAGTAGAATATTTTAATAAAATTCTAGAGAATGCTCTGACAAAGATATGAAATGTAGGAAGAGCTTATTGGGACTTAAGGGTTCCTATTGTATTATGGGAATACAAGACTACAATAAAAAAAATTGACAGGATAGACACCTTTTAGGTTGGTCTACGGGAAATAAGTAGTAATGTTGATGGAGTTTAATGTGACTATCTTGCATGTTGCAATTATTACTGATCTTTCATATTCTAACAAAGTAGAGGACATATTGTCACAGTTGGTACAACTTGAGGAAGATCACTTTTTCGGAGGGTTCCATCAGCAAGTTCAGAAGGCGAGAGAGAAGGCATGGCAGGATAGACACAATAAACAAAAAATGTTTCAAGTGGGAGACTTAGTATTACTCTATAATATTAAGTTCATACAACATCCAGGAAAGTTTTGAATGCATTGGTTAGGACCATATGTGATGGAGGCAGGTGCAACATAGTTGGAAACCTTGGATGGAAAAGCATTGGGAGGCATGGTGAATGGAAGTCGGCTTAAACTCTATATAGATTACTGACCATATGTGCATTAATATGAGTTGCATAGGAACAAATGTATTATAGTAGATGTACTATAGTAGGGAGGCAAAATATTAAAAAACAAACAAAAAGTAGAAAAGGGGAAGAAAACAAACAAAAAGAAGAAAAAGAAGAAAAAGAATAAAAATTGGAAAAAAGAAGAAGAAATACAAAGCTAGACATGAAGAAGTATGGGAAATAAAGAAATAGGACCCACGTAGAAAAAGGGAGTATCACACATATAACCGAAACAATGCAGAGGTAGTCAAGCACAAAATATGATAGTTAAGGGGAAAAAAGCATGAAAATGATGGTTAAAAAGAAGTAATGATGAAATATTCTGGAGACACTTAGTCCTAAATAGAAGGTCCCACTGAGGATTAGAGCAGACTAACAGATAGAAAGAAGAATTGAGTGAAGGATTTGGCATTAATTCCATAGTAAGGAAAGTATTGATTGTAGACTCTGACCAGATTCGACACTTACGTTTAGCGCGAAAACAATTACATAGTTGTCAAAGGGTTACAAAAGTGCATAAAGGCCTGGCAGTGAAAGGTTATTTGCATTTGATAAGAGTTGTGAGGATACAGAGTAGACCAGATATGAACTAGAGATGAATGAAATTTGACACAAAGCAGTTAAAAAAATCAATCGCAGAGGACAATGACATAACCAAAATTTGGGGCATTAGTAGCCACAACATGCAAGCAAACAAAATGACCACCGGTTGCACTAGTGTTCATGGAAAAACTCGAAGCTTCGACCTCATAGCCGAATTTTTTTAGGGAATATGTACCACCAAGAAAGTATATCAAACCACAGGTTATACTTCCTAAGGATTCCAAATACCCATTGGTTATGCTAGAAATACCACCTATTGTCATTATTGAAGGGGACCTAATGGGAAATGTCACTACGTTGAAATTTGTGGACCACAACATAAAAGATGCATAGAAGTTTCCTGAGTTAGCATGGGACAAATATTTATGCACTAAAAACATACTAGGGACAGGCGTAATACAGTCAAGCTGTAGAGCTAGGCGACAGGGCTGGAAAAATCAGGGATATTGAATTTGTTAGAAATACCACATTTTGGTCGATGTCTAGAAATAAAAACCTCCATAAAGATGTTATTGAGTTGCATCCAAGGAGGAATGTTATGGCTAGATCCACCAGTATTGATCAATATGCAATTGGTTGTGTAGATAACAAGATTTCTAATAGCAGGGGAGGATCCAACAATATTATTCACAAATAAGGTTGGGGAGAAGGCATTATTTGAAAATATGAAAGAGAAATTTAACACCTTTAGAGGCAAGAGAGGGTTAGACGTTACCAACATCAGTGATGATGTAGTTCGATTTAAAACACAGGTATTGTCTTGGAAATTACTAAGGAAATTCTGGAAGGATGCGGTGCCAGCCACAGTCATAGTCACTGTGAAGAAGTGCGCAAAAGGAATCCATATGAATTGGGCCACATTTTTGGTCAATCAGTTTCTGGTAGATTTCAATGAATCCTAGGAGAAATGCATGTAATTTCATTATGTGTGGATTCTCATACTGATAGCACTGGTCTCCTCGAGGGAGCCTGACGAGTGCCAGTTTTTGAAGACATAACATTGAGATCATGCAGTGGCGCAGTATGTTAACTTATAGAATACTTCACACAAGGGGAGATAACAAGACAACAATGTTACATTCTATGTTTAATTTAACACAATCAGGCACATAATAGAGAAAACAACATGCATCACCACCCAAATTGTAGATAACTATCAAGATATTGTGTGCTCTAAATAAGGGATGCACCACATGTAGATCCAAGCCAAAAGAGACCCTGCACACTAGGGGATTCCAGAAATCTACAAGTTGACAACAGATGATGTATGCATGATTTCCAATGACTGGGAAGAAGACTAGAAAGTTCCAAGGGAACAAATGAAGCACCCTAACGAAGAAGAAGATCAAGACAATGAAGAGGAAGAACTAACTGAGGGACATGACAATGAGAAATGCAATGTCACATGGAATATGATAAATATAGGACCATCAACAGAGCACGCACAAGAAATAGTCAGAGAGAAGAGGAAATACAAGGGGAAGGTCCCATCCATAGCTGCATGCGAAAATATGAAATCTTGCAAAGTACCTCCTTTCTACACTCTGACAGACAATGGCATGGATAGAATCAGCTACCAAGTGTAGGATGCCGCAAAGGAGGAAATTGAAGAATCATCACAAAAACAAGATGAAAAACATCAGAAGGTACAGCACTAGTTCAAGATGATACAATAATTATTAGAAACAGTGAGGACAACACCAGATAAATACTTAGGTGAAGGATTGTCAACGAGCTTGATTGAAGAAGTAGGGACTACCACTTCATTCCTTTCAGAGTTAGCATTCAGGTGTAGAGTATTGAAGATCGCGTCAGATGCAGTCAAGTTCTCGACACAAGAACTAGAAGAGTAGGTGAGAGCACTAATTCATATGGACTTAGCTATTTCTCAGATGCCCACAAAAGTACTACAAATATTGTAGGCCAATATTATGCAAGAGATAAAACTCCCCACAGAGTTAGCATGAAAAGTTTTGACCAAGGTGATAGACGAGAAGGAAGAAATGCAACAAAAGTATACAACTTCTCTGCAGGAGAAGAGCAAGGTTGAAGAAAAACTTGAAATAATGATGAAGAAAAAGAGTGAGGCCAACAGAAAGGATGATAAAGAACTAAAAGAGAAGGACAAGGTCGAGAAAATGGCAAAGAGGATACAAATGGACATCCAAAAGATCTATAAGGAGATCCCAAAAGTACCAATGGTGGTAGAGGCCATAATGGAAGAACATGTCTCAAGAATCGACAAAGTCGTTAAATACTTGTGCACCAAGATTGAAGACTTGGAATTGCACACCATGCTAGGGAAACCTCCTTAGGAAAAGGAGAAAAGGGAAAGGTCAATGAAAACCTCAGTGGAAAATAGTAAGAGTCTAGACCAATAGTGCATGAGGTTGTGCAATGAAAGTATCCATATTTGGACACAACTCATGATGAATCCAGAATTGAAGGATATCGAGAATATAATAAGAAGCACACAAGAGAAGGCCCATAAAACCAATGAAAGCATAAACACTCTAC
>JASDQU010751021.1:35614-48046 GCA_032191745.1 Picea mariana | reverse complement strand
AAAGAACTATTTCAGTTCTACGGATTCAGACAAGAACGATCCTGTGTGGATCTTGACCCAAGGGAAAGGGGGTCTGCATCACCAAGGTTCTCCAAAACTTGTTCAAGGGCCAACATGCCCCGAACACTCACCTGTGACTTGTCCTGACTCACTCTGATTTGGGTAAATCTGCCTCAAAGGCCTCAAGATTAACTCGAGCTGCATCAACTTGATGCTTCTCCACATCCTCCTTCTCGGTGAACTCTTGAATAACTTTCTCAGTCACAGGCCCTTCCAAACGTTGTTCTACTGTGGTGACCATTTGTTCTAGTTGTGCACCTTATCCTTAAATCTCCTAAAAGATTGTGCAAGATTCATCCTGCACTAGTTGGAGCCTCTGGGTCACTTCCATGACTTTACTCTAGATGGCATGGACCTATTGTTGAACTGTGCATTGTTCTTGGTAACTTTTCATCCTCTTGACTGCTGACAGTGGATTCAACTGTGCCTGCAGTATTGTTGCTTGTTGCTTTGCCTCCTAGAGCCGTGACTCCAATGTCCTTAGTTTTGGGTCATCTACAAGGCACTCATAGGTATGTCCACTTCAATTGCTGAGTTTTTTGCATTCTAAGTACAATGAATTGATTCTCTAGACTTCTCTCCAAGAAGTTTCTTCTCTCTGGTCTCACACTTCCTGTGAAGTGATTGGCACTGCTTGCAATTCCAATTCCACGATTCTTGCTTGAAGTTGTTGAATGGCTTCAGTGAGCTTCCCCAATTGACTCTCCACTGGGTCTTATTCCATCTGTTCTAAGCTCGTCACAGAGCAAATTTCTCTAGTGACTGCTTCTTCAACTCCAATCTTCTATGTGAGCAACTATTCTTTCTCCTTCTGAATCTGCGCTCTATCCTCTGCAAACTTCGCCTGGAGGTTGTATTTTTCTTGTTGCGGATCCCGACATTGTTGTATGGATTGCTCCTTTTCTTGCTTCAATGCCTCTATGGCCTACTCTTTTTCTTCTTGGACACGACGGAGGTGGGATTTTGTCGCATCTACTATTCTGTGTAGCTGGGAAGGCTCATCTCCCAACTTTGTTCCTTCATATGGCGGTGGCATAGTAGACATTGCACGACTCAAATAAAGGGCTTGATGTACCCCTTTCAGCTCTGCTTCAATCCTATCATATATGGTCTCCTTTTTTTCTTCGTTGCTCTGTAAAATATCCTTTGAGGTATCTGATACAACGAAGATGATGAGGTCGATTTCATCAACCGTGAGCACAATCTGAAACTTGGGCTTGCTATATTTTGACTTCTTCCATGATGTAGATCTCATTGGGGAAACCTTTCTTTTCTTAGATGTCTTTGTCTCTATCATGGGATCTTTAGGCGGTGTTACTTCTCCCTACTTTTGATTGTCTTCTTCCCCTTCATCCTCTTCTTTATCTGCTTCTTCAACTCCTCCCCCTTCAGGTGAATCTGATGCAGTCTCCTCTGATGCATTGTTCATCTCTTGTACCTATTCCTTCTTTCTCTTCTTACTACTGTTGGGTGCATCATACTCTTCATGAGTGACCATAGGGATTTCGATGAGGTCAAGGTCAGAGATTTCTCTTTGTTCTACTGGTATGAGGAATTCTACAGGCCATTCCTTGGTTATTTCTTCCATGTCCTCCTCTGTGAGCTTATAGTAGGACTGGATCTCTTCTTTGTGTTCGCCTCCACGCGCAGTGATGTAGATGAAGTGCCTGTCTATGTGAAAATTCACTATTAGCCTGAACCTATGCAGGGTGTTCACGTCATGCGAGGGAAGGATTCAATGGCCATATTCAACTGTAAATAGTAGGTGTGGAAAACTGCATTCGGTTGCCATTGTTTTTCCATGTCGCTCGAATATTAGAGCGTAGTGAACTTCACAGCTAGTGGTTCAGACGACTCAATGTCAGGGAAGGTCGCTCCTTTTGGCATCTCCTAAGCAATGAAGGCGATGGGAATCAACAACAAACTGAAATGGAAATCGTAGCTCTGATCCTGAGCTTCACGAAAGTCTTTCTCTAACTGGTTGACGAGGTATCTTGCCCAGTTCATTTGTAGCCCTTCAATGCATTTTCCTGCCAGGTCGATAAAAAACCCTATGACCTACATTGGTTTGTTCTTCCTGACGAGCTTACTAGTGATCAAATGGAAATCTAGACGCACTATGCCATTCTGGATGGAGGCTACCTTGTAGCCTCACTTGCCCTTCTCCACATCATCGTAGGTGTCTTTGATTTGATGCACCAGGGCATGATCTGCAGCCTTCCCTGGGTAAAAATCTTGTGGGTCTAGTCCTTGCATGCTTAATCTGTTGATCCGATGGATCAACACTAGATCTATAATGATTCTTTTGTCTAGCCATAGATAACCGCCATGGTAGCAAGACAAGAGGAGTTTAACGCATGCATTAACCTCCTGATGCCTTCTGAATTGTGGTATCTTCATCACATTAAGGATGGTGGACCTCATGATGTCCATGGTCCATGGTGGTGGATTATCTTTGACTTCTTCCCCATTGTCTTGGTCAAATACTTATGTGGTGTGATCATGCCATAGTTCTTCCGATCTCCCAAGTTGAAGTCACTTATATTCAACATCAGAATATATCCCAACTATGGTCCAACTGCGTGTATCCCCTTCGGGAGGTATGCAATGATCAATCTGTATTCAAAGTCCCTCAGGATGCTATCACGACTGACCACGCTAGCCAGAGGTGGGATGTAGTCAGATAGGATAGATGGGATGAGCTTCATGTTCGAAAAGTCATTGTGATGCTTGCTCCACTTCTTTGTCGCAGTTCGAGAGGGTTCTGATCGACGTGTAGTCAATGGAGAAGCTGGCAATCCTCTCATCGACGAAGCTTGTGCACCTACATAAATGACCTTCTTAGCCATTAGATCTATCAAAATTTCTTCCACGAACTTTTCCATTGCACTGCACTCACCTGACATACACGCTCGATATCAGATATCTCAGGTCGGTGAACAAACACTCAATGTAACAGAATGGGTGGTGAGGTCTCAATAAGAATAGTCCAATAATAGTCACCTCTCTATTGACTCGAATAATCATTGTTTTCAAAATTGTTCTCGGTGCAACATTCGACGGGATAAATAGACAACGTCATAAAGGACTCCTCCAATGGGTCAAAAAGCCTCAATCAATACGATTCCATTCATCATGGCATGGCCCCAACAATCCAATGGCGATCTTTCTGGCCATAACTACATTTCTATCCATTTTGTAGCATCGTGCTAATGGTCAAGACGCCTCTAATCGTCATATTGCTTCACCGTGGTGAAGTGCCAATCTATGCTACTCTGCTATTCCGGTGAAGTTCAATTTCTGCAAACCTTCCTTCTCCAAAGTCCTCTCTGGAACATCCTGTAATTTTTCTAACTTTTCTTTCTTCTTGCTGAGATTTCTAGCTTTCTTACTTATGATTTGCATCTCTGGATTCCTCTTTCCATTATTTTTCTTATCTCCTCTTTGCATAGTAACTTCGCACTGCTAAGGATATTTCACAGGGTTTAAGGTTAATACTTCTTCTCTTTCTGGAGTAGGTGCTCTACTCTCTTGTATGGATAGGTTTTTCAAGTTTGTCTATGTTCTTTAAACTTCAATAGCCAGATCTTTGGCCCTTAGTAGATTCGAATTGTCCTCTTGTTCTTCCAGTAAGTGCATTATTCTCCTAGCCATGAATTCCCTTAGTTCTTTCTTTTTCTATTCTAGAGCTTCCTCTTCTTCTTTTCTTCGGATCTGATCTTTCTCAATCCATTTTTTTCCTAGAAAAATAGCAAAGGGGGTGTTGTTCTCAACAAACTTAATGACCTCGAATTCTACCTCTGTCGAAGTTCCATGAGCACTCATAGGTACCTGGGTAAGTCTTCCATGTAGGGTTATCATCTTTCCTTTAAATAATCCTATTCCTTCCAATGAAGGAACCATAGAAGGCTTTCCCAAAATTTCCCAAGTTCTTTCTGTCATGATATTCACCTATGTTTCCTCACCCAGAACATAGTCGATGTCGAAGTCTCCTATTCTTGTTTCTATGCACTTCTTCTCTTTTAAGATCTCTGATAAACTGATGTCTTTGTGATCATTCAAGGTTTCTTTCATCTGCAATAATATAGTCTCTGATTCTTTACTGGTTTCTATCATATCCTTAGTCTCTTGGCCTTTCTCATGGTTTTCTTGTCTCATATTCATCTTTTAAACTTTAGAAATCATTCTAGGGAAATCCAAAACTTCATGATCCATAGCTTTTCAACAAAGACAATAGGACCTCTATTAGGGAATTCCTTAGCAAGATTTCTCGATCTTATGGAACTATATCAAAGGGTTAATCCTCTCTTTCTCTTAAATGATCCCCAACCTTTCATGTATTGTGCACTGGGATCACAATGATGAACCTACAAAAAATTCTTTCTAGGATCCTGCATCCATTTTTTAGTCCAAACATTCTTTCTATGCATAGGAATAACATATCTTTCATTACTTCTATCATATCTACTCATATCAAATATTCTTTCTTCTAGTTTTTCCCTAGTTTTTAGACTACGAAAAAATCTATCAAGCATACCTAGATCCATTCTTTCGAAACAAAGATTTTCACTTATCTTACCTTTCTCAGAGCACAAAGATTTAATATCTTACCTCTTTTCTTCAGATCAGACTTCCCTTCTTAGCACAGAGCTTCACAGGTCAAGTAGAATACTGTGCACTAGAGGAACAGATCTACGCACAGAGCTTTCTCTTTTCTTCAATTCCCAAAAATAACAGTTTCAAGTCCTGGAAATGGAACCATTTGTTGGCAGAGGGGTAGACCTAGGGTTCAATGCTTCAAAAACGCACCAAAAAAGCGCTAACTACCGGCCCTTTCGGCAACACCTGTGAAGAAGATGAAGTCTCACCCGAGGTAGAGGCAGGGGTGGTTGTAGGATTTAAGTGTCTACAACCTAGCTGGGACACATATTTGTGATTACAACACTTAACAGAGATCTTAGTAGTTAACATTCATTAGAATTTAACCCTTAGTCACATCACAGGTCAAAACCCTAATTACAGAACAACGCAGTATTCAACAAGATCTAACACATCCAAGCACTTAGCACACAGAAGTAGATCATATATAGATTCACATCATTAAGCTACTATATCATATGCATACATAAATATTACAACACTAAGCACAAATCAAATCAAATAGCATATCAAATATACAACATAAAGCAATCACAACATAGGGTATATGTGGTTCACCCCAGTGTGGGGCCACATCCACCAACTCTTCTTATTCTTTATTATCTTCTATCAATATTCATACATGCACAGAGCCACAGAACCCACTTCGCATACGACATGAGATCTACGTGCACCTCGCCAGATCCTCCTTCTCTGAGCTAGGTCACATCACAAAGCCTTCTTACAGTCTGCACGCAAGCTTCTTACAATCACTTTCACTTACCTATGCAATTTCTCAACATAAAGCATCCACAAAGCATCCCCAACTATTCACACATAACGCATTGGCCTCTTACTACATATCCTATATATCTATTTATACATTACAAATGGGGCCTAAACATGGGAAAAACCCATGGGCTAACATCCCATACCCATTACATAAACCCTAAACCCAAAAATACCTAAAAAGGGGGAAAGATCCCATGATCTCTGCTTCGCCTTGTGCTCTGTCTTTGAACAACCTGTCGAAGTCCCAAAAATGGTCAAACATGACCAAGGTTCTCCAAAACCTGGTCAAGAGAAAACACATACCTTATATGGATACCATCCACTTCTTGATGTCATCCTTACCCATTGGTCATCTAGAAGTGCCCCAACACTTCATCTACCTCATTCATGATCAACATTTCATTAATCCTTCTACCTTATCCTCACAAGGCACTATGTACTCAACATCATCAACCTTTTACTTATGATGCCATAGTTACATCATCACTAACCATATGATCGCCATATTATACATTCAATGGCATAATGTAATAAGTATATATGCATGTCACATGCATTCCCTATCTTTGCGATATGCATTTCAACATATCTCCATGCACCAAGCATTATACCCATGTATGCAGCACATATGGGTTCCACTTACTTACCTCTTACATTCTCATCCATAGACCTACCCTTATCTAATAGGGGTACACACTTCCCTAGCACAACCATGATCTTTTGAACTTTCTCATGTCATTTCACTTCTCTATGAGGTTCATTCTCAATCCTCATGACTTTCTTTATTTTTCAAAGAGTGATTACCCTAGAAGGAAGTCTTTCAGTTATAACAGGTAAAGCATGTTGATCTCACCTACACCAATGAGGCCTCTAGACATGGAGGATTTTTCTCCCAATTCAAAATCCTCCATTTAATCAACACCTTTTAATTAACAGAGGCTTCATAAGCCTACCTTTTTTTTGGTAATTCTTGCCACCTATCTAGTCCATTTTCCTTTTGAACTCGAGTACTCCTTAAAATAGGTTTATGCAATTTGTATCGAAGTTTTATTATTAATGCCCCTTGACATAATCCAACGTTTTTATGGCTCTCTATCCTTTATCCAAAATAAATTATAGCATTCCTTTTCCATAGTACATGACTCAATCTCGTTGGGTAAAATCCCAACTGAATTTTAATTTGCATCCTTCTCCTCCACGAACTTATGCAAATAATTTCCATACGGTAGTAATACTCTCAACGGGCTCATCTTATCCCTGGTAAACTAGTTTTATGACTTTTCTCCAACCCATCTAGGTCTATTTTCTGATCATGCTCTACTATTAAGGTTAGGCCCTCTCCCTTAAATTTTTCTAAGAAATCAAAATAATCAATTGACACTTTCATGATCCCAAGCAAGCCAAGTGTTGTTGCCCACTCTGATACCAATTTGTAACAAACCCAACCTCTAAGTAGCCTTTTTAGGGATGGGGCATCAAAATTCCACTTTTCTTAATCATCTTGAATCCTCTTATCGAGATCTCCATCACTTTCTGCTCATCAAGATATTTCTAACCATCGTTACCATGCTCAAATCTGAGCTCTGGATTGGGAGTTATGCCATTTTGAAGTTATGTGAGCATCATTGGTTAAAGGCCACGTGGTGCCCATGTGGGTTTATTTCATTTGTACTATCTCAAGGTTCCCCGAAGTCTTAGAGATTCCTAGAGTTCCTAAATATATGGTGGAAATCCATTCACCGTTAAATCCATCGATGAGACTTCACCCTCGTTTAATGTACAGGGTTACATAAATTCAGTGTTCATCACTTCGGCGTTGAGTACCCCTTTTTCTTTCTATGTGCATATCCTCTGGAGTCCCGAAATCCTGAACTCTTAAAGGATCCTAAAATATTACCGCGTAGCTCCGAACTTTATCCCTTTCGGTTTACCTAAGATACTACACCCCAAAACTTCAGAGTTCCAAAGCCCCAGACTCTTGAAGGGCCCACCTTTATGCATGGTGATGCATTAAATGCAGAGGAAAGGACATGTGGGTCTTGAGTACACCCATTATTAGGGAAAGAGAGTATGTGCCAGGGGGTTGATATGGATTTTATGAGAAGAATGAAATGTATACAGATTATTAAAATATGCTTAAAACATAATAATAGAGATATAATAAAATCAGTTTTCTATTCAATAAGGAAATAAGCTAAAACTGTAAAATGCAGCATAAAACAAGCTTGTTGGAATGGTGGCGGATTATCTCTGATAAGAGATGTGACAACTGCTCTCATTCACAAGAAGATGATTACAATGAGGCTCTGAAGGCCTTTTTACAATAATCATGAATGCCCAAACCCTAGACATCCAAAAACATAACCCTAGGAGATGAAGCCCCAAAAGTGTTGGGGTAAGCTAGTACATCAACTTCCTAGGGTCGTAACTTTTGCATACGATCTTCGTTTTAGGCACACAATAGCCCGTTGGAAATTTCTATCCGAGGAATGTACATGTTGCCATCGGACACAAACTCCATCTATAGATTGACTGTGGTGAGCCCTAAAAACATTGTTTAGGGCCTCAAAATGACCCTAGAAGTCATAGACCTAAAAACTAGGAAAAAACTGCCAAACTGGAAAACTACCAAAATGAACCAGTTGCAATAGGGGTAGGCCACCGACATCCATTTGGATCAATCCTCCCCCTTTAGGAAGAAATGGTATCCATTGCGTTGAGTTCCCCCATCATATGAGGAAATTTCTGCTGAATTTGGCCCTAGGTGAGCCACTTGGCTTGGTGCAGGAGTTGTCTTGCTTTGACAAATTGATAAAGTTGGATCCTTTGTTGTTGAGATCCCTTGATCTGTGTGTCCACAATCTAATCATTCGATTCTTGTTGCATGTTGTCAGGGTTTAGCTCTGTTGGTGTCAACTACTCTGCTATCTCTGAGGTGTCCAATAATGGTGGGAAATATGGCCGAAGGAGAGCCATGATGAAGATTGGGTGTGTTAACACATAAGATTGTATTATAATTTGAGATAATTTCCCAAAATATAATTTCAGTAGGAGGGTTCTTGTACTTTTGGATAGCTTGACTGCAAGTCAGTTTTTCAGGGGTTTTGAGAAGGTGTTTGCAGTACTTGATGATTCCATTGTCTAGCAGACATCATACACTTTCCAACCATATTTATTGAAACCCAAAAATATTCTGGGAATGCCTCCAAAAACCCTCTCAAAGACCACGTTGTGTTTTTGCTGAGAGCACGCTGCGCTTTTGCAATTTTTGAGTGACTAACTTAAAACTTGGATTTTGAACAAATGGGAATGTATTTTTGAAACTTGGAGGAAGTTTTTGTTAATAACGTACCAAATAACACAAAACTATCTCAATTTTAAAAACGTTTTATGGTTAGAGAGATATTAGACACACAAGTGGGGCTACAGAATGTGCAGAATTGTTTTATAGTGGCACTACGGAATTTCCTGTAATGATTACTGTTACAAATTTGATCATAAAACCAAAAATACGAAGTGGGTTTCTCTAAATTTTTTTGTGGAGGAATATGATATCCCTTTTGACTAGCTGACCCAATTTCAGTCTGACCCAGTTTGTAAATTGAGAGAAACAATTAAAACACCAGTGTGGTATGGAATGTGCTGCCAATTCTCTGTTTTGCATAGTTGATTGGATATTCTCCTTGTTGGGAGGTTGCCACTTGTCAAGGAGGGTTTGAATGGATTCTCAACGATCATTTATATGTCAAGCGAAATATTCACCTAATATTTAGCTCCATTAAATACCTCATGTAGTGAGGTAGAAACAATTTATTAATGACTTCGAACAATTTCTTGAAAATAACAGTTTGTTGGATTTTTGTCTCTTTGACTCTTGACACCTATCTCCAAGGCTTAGAATCCACTGGAGAAGATGGGATTCTACCTCCTACTGATATTTGTATGATATTTTATATTTAAGAGAGGAGAAAGCTCTTGGATAGGGGTTGGATTTATGAGACAAGAGAGGAGAGAGATGGAGGAGCAGTTTTAGTTCCTCATTTGTAATCCTGAGGGCCTGTTTGCAATGAAATTTTCTTCCATTAAAGATTCATGAGAGATTTTATAAAATTGTATTCTTTTTTTTCCCACTTCTTTTTTATCTTATTGCTTGAACATATTGCAGGTTTTGAGGATCATAACTTCCATTGATTGATGGATTCATGAACAACAGAGGATCTGTTGTAGCTTGCCCATTAAATCATTGTTCATTGTTTAAGAAAATATTTATCTATTGCAGAAAGGATCTATGTATAATGGATGTTATTCCTTTTTTCATATTCACCATGCTTCTACTCATCATTATATATCTCTTTGTCTGATATACAGTTTGATTTCCTTTGATCTGTAGGATGTTATGACTCCATGCCCAATGGAATGCCTCTGCAGACATTTTGTTGCCCTCTCCATTTCTTTCCTAGTCTTGTTGATCCACATACTCAAACCTTTTAATCCATTTCTATTATGATGGGTACTAGTATTGCACTTACAACAGTCTAAGTGTGACTCTCAGTGCTAACATTTTTGGTGCCGCTTCCAGGGATGACAATGCAAACACCTTCCCTGGGTGAACTATGATGATTAGATCTAGCTTTGGATGGTGAACTGAGCCTAGAAAATTTTATACTACTTATATTTCACCATGGTGACTTCACTATTCATATATATATTGGAGACTCCATTGTTTTTAAATGGACAAGATCCTAGCTCAGAGGTATGCTTTCTGTGATTTTTCAAATATAGTCGGTTTTCCAAATCTAGTGCCTAGTAGAGATGAATGGGAAGGTTGCCTTCATAGGTTTAGAGGAGAGGATTGGGAAGTCCGAGCTAAGATTTTATTAGACTTTCATGAGTGCATGCTTAAGCTGGAAATTATACATGAATATGTCCTCATCAAATTGTTTACATACTCTTTAGATGGAGCATCTCGTTATTGGTGTAGATCACTCCCAGTTGCTTGTATTACTTCACTAATACATTTTCATGTTGCATTTCGTTTGTTTTGCAACGAGAAATTTGCAGTTGATTTCTTTTTTCAAGAATGTTGCTATGAATTTGATTTGTTGAGTAAAGTATCAAATAGTCTTAAATATTATATTGCAGTAGAAGACACTTTTCATTATGATCAAGAGGTTGATGATCTTCAAAGTGATAGCCAGGATGTAGATACTTTTGACATCGTATCAAATGTATCTATTATTTTAAGTTGTCATGAAAATCAAATTTTTTCCTTTGAGTATTCAATTGATAAAAATCATATCTTTACTAAATCACATACAGATCTTATTAGCAGCCAACCAATATATGATAATGACGAAGATAGGGAATAATTGCAGTAGTAGTTGGAATTCTCTTTATCACCTATTGATGAGTAGAAAACTCCACAGATCAATGAGGAAATGTATATCATTTCTATACCTGCACTTGCAACAAACATCAAACAATATATGAGTAGCTGTAAAGTATATGAGGACCATCATTTTATTAATGAATCAGCCTTCACAGAGGAGCAATATGATTTTCTTAACCAACTAGAAATATATTTTCATAAGTCTCATGATCTTGTGGATTTTTACATAGAGTTATATTTTTCAAAGGTTTCTAATGATCCAGTTGTTGGTATGATTTCAGATCATAGTTGTAAGTATCCATTTCTTACTAACCTCTTTCTGCAAGCTTCATGTCACTTGAAAATTATTTCGAACAATTGCATGGAAGGATTTATTTTCATCAGTTTGATAATCACATGGTTGCATTGGAAGTATAACTTCAATTAAGAAAAGAAGCTCAGCTATATAGATTAGTGTAGGTTGATGTACATAAATAAGATCACTCCATGAGAATGTGATTTTTAGTTTGAATTTGTCTACAGTGTGAGTTCATTTTTCATCTTATGACAACATTTTTATTTTTCAATAAGGGGCAGAGATGTTTTCAGTAATACAGTATGCAGAGATGAAATGGATAAGGCAACTAGAATTGCATGTTCTTGGAATCTCACAGGGAGCATGCCATCCCCTATGGAGCCATATGTTAACACATATGACTATATTACAATTTGAGATAATTTCCCAAAATACAATTGTTATAGGAGGGTTCCTGTAGTTTTGGACAACTAGAATTCAAGTTAGGTTTTCAACGGTTTTGAGAAGGCGTTTGCAGTACTTGATGATTCCACTATGTATCATACATCATAAGATTTCCAACCATATCTATTTCAGCCCTAAAATATTCTGGAAAGGACTCCAAAAACCCTCTCAAAGACCACGTTGCATTTCTCCTGAGAGCACGTTGCGCTTATGCAATTTTTGAGTGACTAACTTAAAACTTGGATTTTTGAAAAAATGTGAATGTATTTTTGAAAATGGGAGGAGGTACCAAATAAAAAAAACCTCTCTCAGTTTTGAAAACCATGTTATGGTTAGAGATATATTAGATACACAAGTGGCGCTACGAAATGTGCAGAACTGTTTTACAATGGCGCTACGAAATTTCCTATAACAGTTACTGTTACAAATTTGATCATAAAAACAAAAATACGAAGTGGGTTTCTTTGAACGTTTTTGTGGAGGAATATGATATCCATGTTGAATTTTGGACCAAATTTGATCCTGACCCATTTTGTAAATTGAGAGAAACAATTAAAACACCAGTGCACTATAGAATGTGCTGCTAATTCTCTGTTTTGCACAGTTGATTGGATATTCGCCTTGTTGGGATGCTACCACTTGTCAAGGAGGGTTCAAATGGATTCTCACAGATCAGTTATATGTCAAGGGACACCTGCACCTAATATTTATCTCCATTAAAGACCTCATGCAGTGAGGTGGAAACAATTTACTAATGACTTCCAACAATTTCCTGAAAATTAGCAGTTTGTTGGATTTTTGTCTCTTTGATTGT
>JASDQU010751021.1:14620-26779 GCA_032191745.1 Picea mariana | reverse complement strand
AGGGTTGAGCTATGCTAGTTTCAACTATTTTGCGATCTCTGAGGTGTCCAATAATGGTGGAAAATATGGCTGAAGGAGGTCCACATTGAAAATTGGGTGCAAGCCAAGGAAGGGTGGAGTGTTGAGCTCAAACAAATTTGTACCCACAACCTTGGTGATGGTGTAAGGCCCATAGCGAAGTGGGTGGAGCTTCCGATGGGGCCTTGTAATATTCTCCTTCTACAAATGTAACCAGACCTTGTATCCAACCTGAAACTAGTGCAGCACCTTGTGTTGATCATGGTTCTTCTTGTACTTAGCAATGGATTTCTGCAAAATCTCATGGACCTTTTAACAGATGTGTTGAATCCTCTCAATGAATCTGGTGCCTTTGTTGATCTCAGACTGAACATGGGAAGAGTTTGTCTATGTGGTTGCAATAGGTAGTTCAACATCAATGGGACCCAAGCGTTGGAATCTCAGTCCCACCTGAAATGGTTTGTGGCCGATGGAGCTATGGAGAGCCCTGTTCTAACTATGTTGAACATAGGGGAGACTCTCATCCCATGTATGTGGATGCTTAGAGTTGTACATGTGTAGGATGTGAATTCGATTGATGAACTTTGTTTGGCCATCTGTTTGGGGGTGGAAAGTAGTGGATTTAGTGAGCTTAGTGTCCAACAATGACCAAAGACTCGACCAAAATGTGCTGAGGAACTTGTTGCCCTGGTCGAAGATGATGGTTTGTGGTATCCCAAAATGGACCCACACTCGTTCAAAGAAGAGATTGGTAGTATCTTCCACAATGATGTTCTTCTTGCAGGATGTGAGAATGGCCATCTTTAAAAAACTGATCAACAACCACAAATACAAATAATTTCCTTTCTTGGTGGACGAAAGGCCAGACATGTAATCCATTGAGATGGATTCCCAAGGCTTCTCGGGGGTAGGAAGAGGGGTGTATAAGGATTGATTCTTGATGAATGGTTTGGAAATTGATCCGAATTTTATGAGTAGAACGAAATGAATAAATATTATTAAAATATTCTTAACACATAATAACATAAATACAGTAAAACTGGTTTTCTTTTCAGTAAGGAAATAAGCTGAAAATGTAAAATGCAGCGGAAAACAAGCTTGCTGGAATGGTGGCAACTTATCTCTGGGAAGAGATGTGATGACTATGCTCATTTGCAAGAAGATGATTACAATGAGGCTATGAAGGCATTTTTACAATAAACAAGAATGTAAAAAATCCTAGACATCCAAAAACCTAACCCTAGGAGATGAAGTGCCCAAAATCCATGTGGGCCTTGTTTGGGTAAGTTAGTACATCAACGTCCAGGGGTCGTAACTTTTGCATACGATCTTCATTTGGGGTGCATGATAGCTCGTTGGAAAGGTATTGTCATCCCCAAAAACATTCCTTTAGGCCATCAAAATGGCCCCGGAAGTTAAAAACAACTAAAAATAGTAAATTACCAAAATTTCCAGAAAATTGTTTTGAGCCAGTTGGAAAAGATGGGTGGCCACCGATATTCACCTAGATAAATCCTCCCTCCTTAGGAAGAAATGGTCTCCATTGTGTTGATTTCCCCCATCAAATGAGGAATTTTCTGCTGAATTTGGCCTTGGGTGAGCCACTTGCCTTGGTGTAGGAGCTACCCTGCTTTGATGACTCGATAAAGATGGATCCTTTGCTATCGAGTGCCCTTGATATGTGTGTCCAAAATATGATCATTGGATTCCTGTTTCATGCAGTAAGGTTTTAGCTCTGTTGGTTTCAACTACTCTACTATCTCCGAGGTGTCCAATAATGGTGGGAAATATGGCCGAGGGAGAGCCATATTGAAGACTGGGTGCAGGCCAAGGAAAGGGGGAATGTTGAGCTCAAAATCATTTTCACCCACAACATTGGTGATGGTATATGGTCCATAATGGAGTGGGAAAAGCTTCTGATGGGGCCCTTTAAGGCATTTTTTCGGCAAGTGCAACCAAAATTTGTCGCCCACCTGAAACTTATGTGACACCTGATGTTGATCATGGTACTGCTTGTACTTGGAATTAGACTTTTGTAGAATATCCTGAACCTGTTGGTGGATGTGTTGGATCCACTCAATGAACGAGGTGGCTTTGTCAGCTTCTGGTGGAGCAGGGGACAAGTCGGCCAAGGGGGTCGCTAGGGGTAGTGCAACATCCATGGGGCCTAATGGTTGGAATCCCAACCCCACCTAAAAGGCGGTGTGGAGAGTTGAGCTATGTAGGGATCAATTGTAGCTATGTTGGACATAGGGAAGAATCTCATCCCATGTGTGGAGGTGTTTTCAATTGTACATGCACAAGATATGTATGATCATCCAATTGATGACCTTAGTTTGGCCATCTGTCTAGGGGTGGAAGGAAGTGGATTTGGTGAGCTTGGTATCTAGCAGTGAAAAGAGGCTTGACTAGAATGTGTTGAAGAACCAAATGTCACGGTCTGAGATAATGGTTTGTGTGATCCCAAAATGTAACCATACTCGTTCAAAGAAAATCTTGGCAGTGGCTTCTCCTGTGATGTTCTTCTTGTAGGTGGCTAGAATTTCCATCTTGGAAAAGCGATCAACAACCAAAAAAACACAGTCATTTCCCCTCTTGGTGGACGTGAGGCCCGACATGTAGGACATTGATATGGATTCCCATGACCTGTCAGGAGTAGGCATAGGAGTGTACATGCCCTGTTTCTTTATGGTCGGTTTGGAAATAATGCAGGCAGTGCACGACTTGATATACTTTCCAACATCCTGTCGATGTTTTGGCCAGTAGAAATGTTTCTGCAACACTACCACTATCTTTTCAATGCCAAAGTGTCCTGCCAATCGACTGTAGTGAGATTACCAAATCAATTTTGTGCACTCTCTTGATGGAATGAAGAGATGGCCCAGACGGCACAACAACCCGTCCTGAAGATGGAAATTAGTGACCACTAAGTTGGTGCCCAAAATTTGGTATGTGGTGGAGAAATCAGGTTCTATCTCGTAGAGGTGGCTCCATTCATAGGTCTCGTGGCCATAAGAGTCTAGCATCATGGTGAGTTCCACATCTGGAGGTCAGTTGAGGAAATCAACAACTCGGTTGGTACTTCCTTTTTTATACTTGATTTTGAGGTGGAATTGTTGTAAGTATGTGGACCACTTTTGATGGTGGTCATTCTGCAATTTGTCTTGGGTATGCATGAAATGCAATGGCTTATGATCAGTGTGGATGACTTTCTCCTTCCCATGAATGTAATGTCTCCACTAGAGTCAGGATTGCATAATGGAGTACATTTATTTTTCATAAGTAGGGTACTTACGAACAAAATCTGATAGTGTCTCACTATGATATGCCATGGGGTGACTGCATTGAGTGAGAATGATGCCCACATCATCATCTAAAGCATCTGTCTCGATATCAAAGGGATGTTGCAGGTCCGGTAATGAAAGTACTGGGGATGAGCACAAACGATTCTTTGATTCCTCAAAGGATTGTTCTTGGGATAGACCCCACACAAATTTTTCCTTACCACCACCCCTGGTTACTTGGTTGAGGGCCCATGCGATATGAGAGAATCCCAACATGAAACTGTGATAGAAATTGGTGAGGCCCAAGAAGCTCTGACGTTCAGTGAGTGTGGTTGGGGATGGCCATTCACGGATGACCTAGATCTTGGTTGGATCCACACACACACCATGTTGATCAACAATTTAGCCTAAGTAATGGACCCTGTCCATGCCAAAGGAGCATTTTTCCAAGTTTTCATATAGTTTGTGCTACCGTAGGGTGTGCAGAACCTGCTGAATATGCTGCAAGTGTTCGGCCCAAGTCTTTCTATAGATGAGGATGTCATCCAAATACACCACTACAAAAGTATTAGTGAAAGGTCGTAGGATATCTTCCATCATCCTCATAAATGTTGTTGGAGCATTTGTCAAACCAAAGGGATGACCAACCATTCAAAAAGACCTTCTTTTCACTTGAAGGTGGTCTTCCATACATCTGTTTGTTCTATTGGGACCTGGTGGTAGCCAGACTTCATATCAATATTATTGAAGTATTTGTCCCCCATGAGTTGATCAAGGAGGTTGTCGATTCAGGGAATCAGGTATCAGTTTTAGACTGTGATTTTATTCAGGGCCCGATAATCAATGTAGATTCGCCCGATCCTGTCTTTCTTTTGCATCGGCATGATTGGGCTCCCACAAGGCAATGAGTTGGGATAGATGTTCCCCTTGTGGATAATTTCTTGGATCTGCCTCTTGATCACCTCATTTTCTAACAGAGAGCAGTGATAGACTGGCCCATTGGGTAGTGGTGTGACTAGGGTCAGATCGATGGGATGCTTGACCTGGAAGTGCATAAGTACCCTAGAAGGAGAAGCGAATATATTTGAGTATTCTTCCATGACCTTATCCACTTGATTCTGTTGTGTGGAGAGATTGACCACGGAGGCCCTGGATGTGGCTACGATATTTCGCTCACTCTACGAGAGAATCACGAAGAAGACAAATTTCTCGGTCTAAGAGATGACCTTCTTGCATCGCTTGGTAGAGATCAAGGAAATTTCACTAGGAGGGACTGCCTCAAGTATCCTGCACAATTTCCTGTTCAAAGTAATAATAAAACTACGAGGCCTAGACTCATATATAGAATGACATTTCCATAAATAAGTTTGGCCCAAAAGAACATTACAAACTTCGAGAGGAGAAGCATCAGACAATACCTCGTCTTTGAAGGGCTTGATGCTGTACGATAATCGACACTGTTGGCTGACGCATAGATCGCTTCCTTGGCAAAGCCATCCAATGGTGTAGGGTTGTGGGTGCGGTGTTGTCGGTAGGGCCAACCACTTGACAACCTCTGCTGATATGAGGTTCTTCTGGCTACCACTATCAGCGATGAAGTGCAGCAGGGTGCCTTTCACTCACATCTGTGAATGGAAGAGGTGCTCACCTTCTTCTAGCTCGTCTAGTTCACCAGGCTAGAGATTAGTGGTAGCAACAGTGGCACTAGGTTCCGCATCAATGATCCATCTTCCCCTTTCTAGTTCTTAATCAGAGTCATAACCCGCATCTGATTCAGAGGCTTTCACTTTGGCCACCAATGACTAGTTTGAGCGACAATCAACAGTGTTATGCCAAGGGCTCTTATGGAAGTCGCACCACTTCCCTGTATCTTTCTTTGTCTTTCCTGTGTCCTTATTTTCTTGTGGCTTGGACTTGTTGTCTTGATATTGTCCATATTTTCTCTATCCTTTTTTATGTGGGTTGGGGCCACCCTTTCCTAGATTTTGCTGTGAGGGGTTCCCATGCGCAAATTGTCGCATCTTTTATTTGAGCTTCTACTCGATTTTGACGACATATCGGTAGGCCACTCCCAAGGACGAGATGTCCAAAAATTCCATTTAGGTCTATATGTATCTATGCATAGCACCATGATACTTGAGCACTAGATGTCACTCGGAATATTTGATACCCATCTTGGTGTGAAAGGTATGGAATAAATTTGTGAACTATGGCACTGCTTGGTCTCTTTCTTGTTGCCGCNAGATGTCCAAAAATTCCATTTAGGTCTATATGTATCTATGCATAGCACCATGATACTTGAGCACTAGATGTCACTCGGAATATTTGATACCCATCTTGGTGTGAAAGGTATGGAATAAATTTGTGAACTATGGCACTGCTTGGTCTCTTTCTTGTTGCCGTGTGGTCCATTTGGTATACAAGTCGTCATAACTTCCGACAGGGTAGTATTTTTCCTTAATAGCATCCCTGAAGGATTCCCAGGTGTCCGTGACTATAAATAATGAGGGTTCCTTTGTTTATTTTTTCTCACAAAACATTTCCCACCAATATTTGACATGGGGAATGGCTTTGAGGAGCGCAAAAGTAATATTTTCTCTATTCGAAAAGTTATGGACAAAACAATACCCTTATAGTAGATTCAACCACTTGTTTACAACATCTATGTCTATCCGACCTTCAAATATAGGAATATCGAAGTTTATTTGTACCTTGAAGGGGGTGGCGCCACTGCTCGAGGAAGATGTGTCACCTGTTGGTAGCCGCTGAATGATTTGTGCGAAACTATCCATCATCTCGTTCCTCTGTTGTGTGAGTTATTCCTTAAGAAAATTTTTGAAAGGATCTCCTATCCTATCATATTTATTTTCTCCTTCCATGAGAGGTCGCTTGGACATGTGAAAGATTTTGTCCTCAAGAGAAACAAGCTTGAGACCTAATTCTTTGTACCTTGAACTCATTGGGGACATGCATTAAGACGACAAGGAGAAGACTGCTCTGATACCACTGATCCATATTTTATGAGTATAAAAAAATGAATACAGATTATTAAAACATGCTTAACACAGAATAACAGAGATACAGTAAAACTAGTTTTCTATTCAATAAGGAAATAAGCTGAAACTGTAAAATGCAACAGAAAACAAGCTTGCTGGAATGGTGGTGACTTATCTTTGGGAAGAGATGTGACGGTTGCGCTCATTCGCAAGAAGATGATTACAATGAGGCTTTGAAGGCATTTTTACAATAAACAAGAATGTAAAAAATCCTAGACATCCAAAAACCTAACCCTAGGATATGAAGTGCCCAAAAGTCATGTGGGCCTTGTTTGGGTAAGTTAGTACATCAACTTCTTGGGGTCGTAACTTTTGCATACGATATTCATTTTTGGCAAACGATATATCGTTGTAAATTTATCACCAAGGAGATTCATTTCAGGGGCTCAATCATGCCTTTGACTATCATTGAGAAGCTCGATCCCGAAAAACCTTCATTTAGGCCCTCAAAATTGCCCTGGAAGTTAAAAACTGCTAAAAATAGTAAATTACCAAAATTAACAGAAAATTGTTTTGAGCCAGTTGGAAAAGGTGGGTGGCCACTTATATCCACTTGGATCAGAAATGGAACCAGAAGTGCAAGATATGATATACTTTCTGACTTCCTGTTGAAGTTTTGGCCAATAAAAATGTTTCTGGAGAATGACCACAATTTTCTCCATGACAAAATGTCTTGCCATCCGACTGTAGTGGGATTCCCAAATCAGCTTTGCATGATTTCTTGCAGGAACACAGAGATGGAACATATTCCATAACAATCCATCCTAAATTTGAAATCAGTGACAATTGTGCATGTACCCAAGCGCTGATAGGTGATGGCGAAGTTCGAATCTTGATGATAAATTTTGGGTCACTTAGATGCCTCATGTCCACAGGAATGGAGCACAGTGGTGAGGGAAGCCATGGGAGGTCGACTAAGGCAGTCAACGACCTAGTTTTTCTCCATGTATTATACTTTATGTTGATATGGAACTGTTGCAGGTAGGTGGACCACTTCTGATGACAGTCTTTCTACAACTTGCCCTGTGTCTATATGTACTAGAGAGGCTTGTGATCAGTGTGGATGATCGTCTCCTTTCCCAGAATGTAATGTTTCCATTGACGACAGGCTTTTACTATGGAATACATTTCCTTGTCATAGGTGGGGTATTTTTGGACAATATCTGAGAGTGTCTCACTATGGTATTCCATTGGATGACCGTGCAAAGTGAGAACTACACCTACAACATTGTCAGATGCATTAGTCTCAATCTCAAATAGTTGTTGCAGATCGAGAAAGGAGAGTACTAGAGCTGATCACAAGTGATGCTTCAGATCATCGAATGCTTTTTTGTTCCTTCCCACACATGAAAGTTTCCCTGCCACCTCCCTTAGTCACGTGGGTGAGGGCCCATGTAATATGGGAGAATCCCAACACAAATTGTCAGTAGAAGTTGGACAATCATAAGAAGCTCCGAAGCTCGGTTAGTGTGGTCAGGGCTGGAAAATCATATATGACTTGGATATTAGTGGAATAAACATGTACCCCATGCTCATCAACAATGTAGCCCAAGTGTTGGACCCTGTTCATGCCAAAGGAACATTTTTCCAAGTTGGCATATAGCTTGTGCTATCGCAGAGTTCTCAAAACTCGTTGAATATGCCGCATGTGCTCCTCCCAAATTCTGCTGAAGATGAGGATGTTATCCAAATATACCACCACAAAAGAGTTTGTGAAGGGTCTCAATAAATCATCCATCAACCTCATGAAAGTGGCTGGTGCATTTTTTAAGCCAAAGGGCATGACCAACCATTCGAAGAGACCTTATTTAGATTTGAAAGATGTCTTCCATACATCAGTTGGTTTGATGGGAACCTGACGGTAGCCAGAATTTAGTTTAGTCTTGATGAATAACTTTTCCCCCTTGATTTTGTCAATAAGGTCATCAATCTTGGTAATTGGGTACCGGTTCTTGACTGTGATTTTTTTTAATTCTCTGTAATCAATGCAGAGTCACCAAGTCTCGTCCTTCTTCTGCACCAGTACAATCGGGCTTCATCAAGGGGAGGAGTTGGGTATGATGTGCCCCTTTTGAAGAATCTCTTGGATTTGATGCTTGATTTCATCATTTTCCATCAGCAAGCGACGATATACTGGTCCATTAGGCATAGGTGCACTGAGGGTTAGATCAATTGGATGCTTGACTTGGTAGTGTGTTGGTACCCCGATGAGTGAGGATAAGATGTCTTTGTATTATTCCATGATCCCGTCCACTTGATTTTGCTGCAAAGAGAGGCTCTATGTAGAGGCCATAGATGTGGCGACAACCTTCTACTTACTGTGAGCACGTATCATAGAGAATAAAAAATTCCTGATGTGTGAAATGACCTTACTACATTTCTTAGCAGAGATTAAAGAAATAACCGTAGGCGATGCTATCTCTGGTATCCTGTACAATTTTCTACCCAAAGTAATAATACGACTGTGGGGTCTAGACTCATACACAACATGACGCTTCCATAAATATGGTTTTCCTAAAATAAAATCACAAGTTCAAGGGGATCAATATCACACAATAACTCATGTTTGAAAGGATTGATGCCATAGATCAAATGACATTGTTGCCTGACACAAAGATCGCATCCTTGGAAAAGCGAGCCGATGGTGTAGGGTTGTGGGTGCGGTGTTGTCAGTAGGTCTAGCCACTTGATTACCTCTGCTGATATTAGGTTCTTCTGAATACCTCTATCGAAAATTAAATGAAGCGGAGCCCCCTTTACCCACATCCGTGAGTGAAAGAGGCATTCCCCTTCCTTTGGTTATTCTAGTTCAATTGGCTGGACTTTGGTGGTAGCGACAGTGGCACTAGGTTCAACATCAATAATTCATTTCTCTCCTTCTGGATTTTATTCAGAGTCAGAATCAACCTTTGACTTGGAAGCCTTTAGCTCGACCATGAGTGACTGCTTGGAGAGACATTCTTCAATGTTGTGCCAAGGGATTTTATGGTATTAACACCATTTTCCCATGTCCTTCTTCATCTTCTCATTTACCTTCTTATGTTGCGACTTGGATTAGTTGTCCTGAGAGTGGCCATATTTTATCCATCCCTTATTGTGTGGGTTGGGTCTGCCTTTGCCCTACTTTGGCCGTGAGAAGTTTTTAGATCTAAACTCTCGCCTCTTCTACTTAAATTTCTGCTCAATCTTGACAACATATCTATAAACCTTACCGAATGAGGCAATGCCCAAAAACTCCATTTCTGTTTGAATGTATCTATGCAAAAAACCATGGTATTTGAGCACCAGTTGTCGCTCATAGTCTTTGATATCCAATTTGGTGTGTAGGGTATGGAAAATATTGGTGAAATCTAGTACTATCTGGTCCCTTTCATGACATAGGGTGGTCCATCTGGTGTACTGGTCCTTGTAGCTTCCAACGGGGTAGTATTGTTCTTTAATGGAATCACAGAAGGAATCCCATGTAGGGGAAACAAAAAATATTGCAGACTCCTCTATGGCCCTTTTTTTAGAGTAAGTATCCCACCAGTCCTTAACATGGAGGATGAACTTGAGAAGTGAAAAAGTAATCTTTTCCCTATCGGAAAAATTGTGGACCGAAAAGTACCCTTCGAGAAGATTTGACCATTTGTCTACAACATCTACATCTATTAGTCCTTCAAATAATGGAAAAGGATCTCCTGCTCCATCATGTTTATTTTCATCCCCCATGGGTTGTTGTCAGGTTCATCGCTATCAATATTGCAACGACTCGATTGGTTTGAGTCCCAACTTCTTGTACCAAGATCTTGTCGAGGACATGCACAAAGAAAAATAAATAAAGAGCAGACCACTCTGATACCACTAATCCAGATTTAGGAGTGGAACGAACTAATTAACAGATCGAATACAATAAACACAAAGATATGAAGAAAAACAAAGATATCCAGTGAACAATATATTCTATTGAATAAATGAAATAGGATGAAATTATAAAACTGCAGAACTGAAACACTTGCTCGAATGGTGGTAGCTATCTCTGAGAAGATATGTGGCTGCTACATGAATCCGTCTAAGAAGAATGATTACAATGAGGCTCCAGATGCCTTTTTAACATTAATCATGAATGCCAAAACCTTATACATCCAAAAACCTAACCCTAGGAGTTGCAACACCAAACATTATGTGGGCCCCTATGGGTAAGTTGGTACCTCAGCTTCCTGGGGTCGTAACGTTTGCATACGACCTCTGTTTTAGGCACGTGATATCCCATTGGAAAGGTCTTTTTGAGAAATAAAAATTTCAAAATCATTTGTCGAAGAATCCACAGTTGGTGTCATTTTTTCATCGACATTTCGAATCTGAATCGAGATTCATCATCAGGACTAATTGTCAATTAGAGAGCTTGCCGATCTTAATCATTAATAGTGTATATGCAGGATAGTAAATAAGATAACCAGGTCGGCTATATGTAACCCTAAATGCGGAGCTAAATAAATTAAAAACAAATTAATTATTAAGAAAATTAATTTGAATCCATCTAGAATTTGACTGTGGTGAGCCAAAAAAACACTATTTAGGGCCCCAAAACATATTTGGAAGTACAAAAAGATGTGATGACATGAAAAAATACAAAATAAGCCAGTTTTATTAGGTGGGAGGACACCAGTATCCACCTGGAAGATGTGTAGGGATTCATACAGCCTAGGAAGTGTAGAACCCACAATTACAAAGAAGTATAGAAGAACATGTTGCACTAAAAATTATCAAGAGGAGCCAATTGGAATAGGTGGGTGGCCACCAATATCCACCTGGATCAACGTTCTTTCCACTATATCCCTCAAAGCTCTATAAAACATTTTTCCCCTCATTAACTTCAAGAACCACTCCATATGAACTAATGACCAAGCCGTCATCATCATTTACATAACAATTTATGTCCTCTTAGGATGAGATTCCATTCCCTTGCTATCGGTCCCTGCATAACATTAAGAAAATGTGAAATCAAGTGTTTAAAAATTGTTAACCATTAATATTAAGAAATTCATTTTGAGTAAAAGTCAAAGAAAAACTTAATGTTGATTACCTTTCGATCCACTTGTTTCCTCTCTTTGCAACATTTCCATAAATCTCTTATTCTCTTCTACACTCGGATTGCGAACAATATTATCGAGTTTCTTCAAGTTTTTGCTCTCTATGAAACACATTAACCAATACACATCATTAATTTAAACTTACACATGTTTTATATTATATATTAAATTTTAATAAAACTTAAAGAACTTTCCTTCATCTCTTCTTGGGATGAACTACCATTGCGCTTGCTGGAACAATATGTTTTCTTCAAACTTCTATCAACCATCTTGTATAAAAACAAATCAGGAATAATCAAAATTAGAAATTATGAAATTTTTATACAATATAGTATTTTGGAGCGCTTGATTAAATAGAATGCACTGGGGCATCAAACCTATACTCACACCAGTACATACTTTTAGTCATTACATACCGCTAAGTCATACACATATCATACAAAATCAATACTATTTATTTTTTCGACCAATCAATTCTTTTCACAGATATATGCACCCAGGTGCACTTTTGTATATAGTGAGCACCATGTCACTACCTTTGTACAATACACACTTGTTAGAAAAAAACAGGACCGCGGAGCAATAAAATAAATCAAATGCAGAAACAAAACATAGAAGACACACAATACAAGAGAGACACGGATTTACGTGGTTCACCCAGTGTGGGCTATGTCCACCAGAGAAATTGCCAGGTCCTTCCTTTATTATTATCCAACAAATGAAGGGATA
>JASDQU010751021.1:0-12704 GCA_032191745.1 Picea mariana | reverse complement strand
TTCAACTTCTGGAATAACTGTTAGGAAATGAGAACACTTCCACACTAAACCTAGCAACAAAGAGGAAGAAAAATTTAATCAAGGAAGTAAATGACAAAGAAAAATCAAAATGCACAAAGATTTTACCCTCGATACCCAAACGAAAAAACAAACATTCCTTGAGCATCTTTCTCTCTAAGATTTTACCCTCGATACCCAAAAGAGAAAACAAACATTCCTTGAGCGTCTTTCTCTCTTTTTGTCTTATTCATTCAGAACAAAATGTTACATGCATAACCTTGGTCTACACCTAAGACACAATCAACAACATACCTTCTTTCTTTACACAAGGGCAATCCTGTAGCCAATTCGGCTTACATCTCCATGACCAACAACTTCTAAAATGTTTGATCTAAATATTAGCTAAAGATTCTATGATTTTATTTTACAACATTACAACATGCCTTATTTATAGGCTTTACAATAGGAAAAACCCTAAATAAAGGCACCCAAAAAAAGTTACAAATCCACGCAGATCATTGGCTACAAATCCTGTGAATCTCGGGATTCTGTTATAGTCGACTACCGATTGAACTTCATTCGGTCTTCAGTCAGTTTCCACATGACCACCTACTGACCTCTTTTTGGTTGAACTACTTGACTTGTTGTCGATTACTTCGAATTCGACTTTACCTGGTCGATCCACCTCAAATTTTGAATTTCACTACTAGTCAATCCACCTCGACTAGAATTTCACTGCAAAGAATACAACAACTCAACATTCTSCCACTTGTTGTCTTCTTTTCTGAAATTAGGACATTCCTGAACTCTCGTTCATGGACCTAGGGAAATAATTCTCATTTCCTCTTTGCACCAAGAGAACTTCACATCGCTCATAGACTTGGTCAAAGAGTCTGCTATGTTTTCCAACATGTCTACTTTCTCCAACATCACCTTGTTGCTTTCCACCATGTCTCTTATGAAATGGTATTCTACATAAATATGCTTAGTTTTGGAATGATAAGTTGGGTTCTTTAATAGAAATATTGCGCTTTGACTATCACAACTTATTTTCATATCTATCTGCTCAAACCAGATTCCTGAACACAACCATTGTAGCCATATTTCTTCTTTTCTCCCATGAGTGGCTTCCATGTATTCAACTTCTGTTGTTGACACGGATACAACCACATGTCACTTGCTCATCCAACTAATTAATCCACTAAACATTTTGAACATATCCACTAGTTGAACTTCGTCGATCCAGTTCTCCATCCCAGTTGGCGTCTAAAAATCCATGTACATCTAATTCACTGTCACCTTCAGGTTTTCCTTGCTAGCATATAACATAATATTTTGTGCCACACAAATACCTGAATACTCTCTTGACAACTGTCCAATGCTCCTTTCCAGGTGTCGGCATGTATCTTCTCAACACTCCCACTGCATGGGAAATGTCTAGTCGAGTGCAGACCATCACATACATTAGACTACTAACAATTATTGCATAGGGAACACATGCCATGTCCTCTATTTATTCCTGTGTCTTTGGACACTATTCAACAATTATCCTTTCTCCCACAAGAATTGGCACCTTTACAGGTTTGCAATCCTGCATGTTAAAAAAATTCAAAACTGTTTCAATATACTTCTTTGGTTCAACTAGATCTTTCTAGATGCTCGATCCCTCTTAATCTCCATTCCAGAATGAAGTTCATTGCATTGATATCCTTCATGTTGAACTTGGAGGATAGATTATTTTTCATCTCCTTTATTGCGTTCATGTTGTTTCCAATCAAACACATGTCGTCGACATACAATGCTACATATATGAAACACCCACCTTGTTCTTTGGAATATATGCAGTGATGAACTTTGCTTCTCACAAATCCAAAACTAAGGATGTATGTGTCGAAATTTTGGTACCACATCCTTGGTGATTGATTTAGACCATAGAGGTATATTTTTAATTTGCACACCAAATATTTCTTTCCCCTTACTACAAATCCTTTAGGATGTTTCAAGTAGATTTGTTCTTCTAGGTCCCCATGTAGGAATACTATCTTCACATCCATCTATTCTATTTCTAGATCAAATGTTGCATCTAGAGACATTAGTACTCTAATGGAATTCAATTTTGCAACATGGGAAAAAATCTCACCGAAGTTGACTCCTTCGACTTGGCAATATACTTTCTCTACCAGTCAAGATTTGAATTTCTTGACTTGACCTGCTGTATTCATATTCTTTTGAATATTCACTTGCTACCAATGGAATTTCTTCCACTAGGTAATTCGACTAAATCCCATGGCTCATTTTTTAGCAAGGATTCCTTTTCTTCGACCAAGGCGTACTTCCAGAGTCTACCCTATGTCGAGTCGACTTCCTCCCCGACTAACTTGGGCTCTTTGTCAATGGTAGTTAACACAAATGTAGAACGAAATTCAGATGGACTATACCTTTCAACTGGTTTTCTTACTCATTCAGACCTCCTTACAACAAGGGTCGGTTTTTCCACCTCTTCATCTGAATTAGTCGACTCATTTTAATCAACTTCTTCATTCCTCAATTCAAACCGGACTTTCTCTAAATTATTCTTTGTTTGAACCATCACCCGAGACTCAAAATTCCTTCCAACTTCTTTGAATACCACATCTCAACTGTACATTGTTTTCCTTGAAGCAGGATCCCAAAGCTTATATCCTTTCATTCCTTCTTTGTGTCCAATGGAAATACACTTGAATTCCTTCTTTTTGAGATTGCTCCTCTTTTCCTTGGGAACATGCACAAATGCATCATAGACAAATACTTTGAGATGTGAAACCGAAGGATTGTTATCAGAAAATACCTTGTGTGGAGTCATGTCAACTAGCACCAATGAAGGAGACATATTAACCAAATATTTTGTAGTGTCAAATGCTTCTACCTAGAATTATTGTGTGAGCCTAGCACCATTGAACATGGTCCTTTCCTTGTCCATAAACATTCTATTCATTTTCTCAGCAAATCCATTTTGATGTGGGGTATATGGTGTGTTATTTTGGCATGCTATGCCATACTTCTTGAAAAAATGATCAAAGTATTTTCCACAAAATTCATCACCATTGTCAGTTCTCAACACCTTAATCTTCTTATCTGTCTAGTTTTCTACAAGAGACATAAAATATTTGAATTTCTTGAAAACCTATGATTTATTCCTAAGAAAATATATTCATGTCTTCTTGGAAATGAAGGAGACATAATTTAGGGATCCACAAAGAGAAGGCATTGAAACAGGGATGAACACATCACTATGAACCAACTCTAGAATCCCCTTTGCCTTTTTCGCTCCATATGGGAACCTCACCCGATTTTTTTTTCCATATATACAATGCTCACAAAAATCGACTTCTAAATTACACTCAGGAAAGTCTTCGACCATACCTTTGTTATGCATAACTCGAATTTATTTTTCTCCAATGTGTACCATCCTCTCATGCTATAGCATGGTCAGGTTGACTTGACGATGACTTGTCGAGTTGGTTTGTACCGACTCAAACCGATTGAGTTGAGTCGAGTTGAAGTCAAGTCGATTTCAGGAACAACGATGATGTTGCTTCCAGTCAAGTTGAAATTCACTAACAACTTGTATAGGGTTCCGATCAAGACTCCTTTCATTAAGACCATCACACCTCTGACCATCTTGCATGTATCCTTCTGAAATTGAGTGTCCACACCTGCATCACTCATCTTACTAACACATATCGGGTTTCTTTCCAAACCTGGAATATGTAGCACACCTGGAAGGGTTCTAATCCTCCCATCCTATAGTATTAGTCACACTCTTCCTCATCCAACAATTTTAGTTGTTGATTCATCCCCCAATAACACATCTCCTCCTTCATATTGTTCGTATTTGCAAAACCATTCTCTATGTGGTGTCATATGATAGGATTCTCCTGAGTTGATCAATTAAACATATTGATATGAATATGTATTGGTTGAGGTCAAGTATACATCACCTCCCTTATCTGGAGTGGGCTTTCTCTCAGTCAACTACTTTTCATCATATCCTGTACTAACTTTCATTTCCTTTGACTTGTAGTCCCTTTTGTAATGCCCAAATTTACCTCATTTCCAGCATCTTCTCGTTGAATGAACATGATATTTATATATACCCTTCAACTTAGACTTTCTACCGGAAAAGTTTCCTTTATCTCTGTCAATCGGTCGACCTCTCACCACTAATGCATATTTGGTCGATCCTTACATGTTATCCCTTCTCATTTATTCTGACAGTAGAGATGCGACCACGTCTTCTGGCGCTAATGTGGTTTCATTACTCCCTATATCCATGACTAATCTATCCCAGGAGTATGGAAAATAACATAATAGGATAATACATTTATCCTCCTCATTGATTTTAATATCCACATAAGATAACTAGATTATTATGGTATTAAACGCATTTAAATGACCAGTCACCAGATTGTCCTCACTCATCCTCAAAATATATAGTTTCTTTCTAAGGAACAACTTATTTACTAGGGACTTTGATTGGTACAAAATTCCCAACTTGTCCCACAATTTCTTGTCCAAATCCTCATCTGAGACATTCAACAACACCAAATATACAAGACAAAGTCAAATCATACTCCTTTCCCTTCTATTGATTTTCTCCCATTCTTCCCTTGACATACCTGCTGAAATGCTACCTGGAAAAACTACTACCCATTGTTCTCGATCTACAAGGAGGTATTCAAATTTAAGCTTCAAAACCTCAAAATTTTGGCCATTAAATTTTTCAATATCTATTCTCGAGCTACTCCCCATTCTTTAAGCACAATCTTTAAGGATTTCTGACTTACGACTCTTATTGAACCTATGGTTTATCTTAGATATGAGTTTGTTAAACCAAGCTCTGATACCACATGTTAGGAAATGAGAACACTTCCACACTAAACCCATCATAAGAGAGGAAGAAATATTTAATCAAGAAAGTAAATGACAAAGCAAACTCACACTATACAGATATTTTACCCTTGAAACCCAAATAGGAAAACAAACATTCCTTGAGCGTCTTGCTCTCTTTTTGTCTTATTTATTCAAAATAAAAGGTTACATGCCTAAATTTGGTCTATACCTAAGACACAATTGACATAATACCTTCTTTCTTTACGCAAGGACAACCCTGTAGCCAATTCGGCTTACATCTCCATGACCAACAATCTCTAAAATGTTTAATCTAAATATTAGCTAAAGATTATACGATTTTATTTTACAACAATACAACATGTCTTATTGATAAGATATACAATGGGGAAAACCCTAAAGGAAGGCACCCAAAAATGGTTACAGATCCACACAGATCATTGGCTACAAATCCTGCAAATATCGAGATTCTATTATAATAGACTACCAAGTCGGATTACCGTCAACTATTGGTTGACCTTCATTCGGTATTCAACCAATTTCCACAAGACTGCCTATCTTCCTCTTGTTGGTTGACCTCTTTGACTTGTTGTTAATTACTTTGAATTCTATTTTCTTACTTGATCCACCTTGAATTTTGAATTTCACTGTCAATCTATCCACCTTGACTAGACTTTCACTGCAAAGAATATAAAAACCCAACAATAACAATATCTTCAACTTCAGGAGAACCTGATGATGAAGATCCTACTTTTCTTCGTCTATTATCCAGAGAAGCCAATTTCTCAAGGTTAGACAGAGCAACAATATAATATTTTCTTTGACAAGAACGAGTATGTCTTGAGTTAGTCTCCAGCTTTACTCAATGAATAGGTGAAAAATGAAAAAATTAAATGTTTTCTTTTAATTTTGTGAACGCAAATTGTTTACTTCATTCACCTCTAACGTAAAAATTTCAATGTCATTTTCCAGAAAAGAAATAAAGACTAATAGTGAATTTCTTGAAATATTTATAGATATGATTCACTCAATATTAGAGAAAATAAAATAAGATACTTACTAGAGTCTTCATTCTCAATCTTGTTGAACTTGCAGATTAGGTTGAGCCAAGGCGTCTTATTGAGAAAGAACATGCCAAGACCATTCTAATTCTACTTGATTTCTTGCAGTTTGTATTGTTAACTTGTACAATTGATTCAATATACTTCTTTGATCACCAAAACCAAATAAAATATGAGGTTGTACTGGGTTATGTTGTGTCATTAATAACACTAGAAAAATTCAAGAATCTAATAAAGAAATTTCAAGATAGCCTAAATTTCTATCCCTGGAAACAATGCCAAAATGAATGTTTCTCCTTAGGTTGTTCATGGTGAGGGAACAATGCCAAGGCATCCTATGAGGCTCAGGTAAAGCCTCCCTTCTTTAGCATTTATTGGAAGAATCTAGAAGCCATAGGGGGTAACCCTCACGATTTAAATTAAATTCAAGAAAATGTAGGTTTTCATCAAAATGTTATCATAAGTCATTCCAGATAGCTTCAATAGAACACATCGATGATTCTAAAAAAGGACAACTTTATCTAACTCTTGGACTAGATTTAAATAAAACTAGTTCACGGTTCAAAACATGTTACATATGAGATAAAACAAAATCATAGTACTTCAATTTATCAAGAAACATGCTCTTAGAAAATAAAGTAATTACATTAATAAAATAAAGAAGAAATTAAACTAGAGCCATTACAATATAATTCCATGAACAACATTCACATCCATACATAGTAATCAAATACTTATGTATTTAGGGTAACAAATATTATTCACTGAAACTTTTAAAAGATTGATAATATCAGACTAACCATGTATATTAAACCAGAAAATCATCAGCTTAGATAATGAATTAGCATCAAAGATAGATAATGTCAAACCAATGAAACCAATTCATATCGTAATCATTAGATGGACATATGAAAAATATCTAAACATATCAACAATAGTAAAATAAAACACATAGCATAACACAATGCCAACAAGAATTGGTGTTGAATGTTCTTTCCACTACAAGGAGAACACCTTCTAGCAGAGGTTTTTAGTGTTACAAAATTTTGCAGAATTCTCAAAAACACCTCTGCTACAACCTCCTCTATTGGCTGCAGAGGTATTAGCAGAGGTTTTAACAGATGTTCCATATAACTAAAAAAAATTGGGTGGGCATAGGTTGTAGCAGATGTTTTTTTTTCCATTACTTTTATTGTCAAAATGCACTGGTGCACCATTAAATAAAACTTCCTAGTGTGTATAGAAACATCAAATGCACTAGAAATAAATTACATAAACTACCCTAAAACGTACATAAAACTAACAAAAACACACTGGTGTACCATTACATAATTTACCAGAGCATACATAAAACTAAAACACATCGGGGCGCCATTGCATGAAATGCCCTGATTCTTACATAAGAAAAAAACACATGGGTTCACCATTACATTACTGACTCAATGCTTACCTATGCAGAAAATGCACCATGATAGTTATGGTTATTACGCCCCAGATTCCCATTTTGTTGTATGCAACACTTGATCCAGGTGGATATTGGTGGCCACCCACCTATTCCACTTGGACCCACACCATTGTTTCTTTCAGTTTTTCAGTTTCCTTAATTGTAGCACAATTTACTATTTTTAGCAGTTTTTTAGGTCCTGAACTTCTAGAGCCGTTTTGAGGCCCTAAACAATGTTTTTTGGGCATGAATGGTTCGACGAATATGAGTCTGTTCTAGACTCAATATTTGTCGTCAACAGTGTAGTCCTCGTATAGATCTTTCTAACGATGTATCATGCGCGCCAAACGGAGATAGTATGCCAAAGTTACGACCCCGAGAAATTGATGTATCAATTTACCCCAATGGGGCCCATATTTTGGCATTTCATCACCTAGGGTTAGGTTTTTTGATGTTTAGGGTTTTTCATTGTTTATCAATAATATATAGGCCTTCGAGCCTCATTGTAACACAGAGTTTAGAGGCCAGTAACCACCACATCTCTTCTCAGAGATAAGCTACTAGCACCCGAGCTATTTTATTTCCATTCTGTCTGTAAGCATATTTCAGTCATTTGTTGTTAATGAAATGAAGTTTTACCTCCATTGCATCTCTGCGTTTATGTGTATTTCTTTATTTCATTGTGTTCTTGCATAAATCCGGATCAGTGGTATCAGAGCAGTGTGCTCTTTCTCGATCCTTCTTCGCATGTCCCCAACGAGGTCGGGGTATAAGGAGTTAGGGCTCATTCTGGTTGAATCGTTGCAAGATCAGCCTCGCAAAACCCGACGACCGCCCATGGGGGAAGAAAAGAAAGATGAGGGAGCAAGAGATCCTATCAAATTATTGCTCGAGGAGGCCCTCGAGAAACAAAGGAACGTGATGATGGACAACTTTTCCTAGATCCTTCAATGGCTGCCGACTGGAAGCACATCTACATCCAACAACCACTCTGGAGGCGCCACTCCTTTTAAGGTACAAGTAAAGTTTGACATTCCCATATTTGAGGGACAAATAGATGTATATGTCATTGATAGATGGGTGAGTCTGTTAGAAGGATATTTCTCGATTCATGACTTTTTCGACCGAGAAAGGATTATTTTTGCACTCCTTAAAGCTGCCCCCCATGTCAAGGACTGGTGGGAAACCTACTGGGAGCAACAGAGAGATGGGGAACCCTCTCTGTTCTCGGTCATACCCACTTGGAATTATTTCTGAGACGCCATCAAGGAACAATATTATCCTGTGGGGAGCTATGAGGACAAATACATACAATGGACTACGTTGCGGCAGCAAAGGGACCAAGATGTGCATGAGCTGACGAATTTGTTCCATAACCTATGCACAAAGTTGGGTATCAAAGATTCAGAGAAACATTTGGTGTTAAAGTACCACAGTTGTCTTCATAGACACATTCAGGAGTAAATGGAGTTCCTCGATGTCTCCTCTCTTGGTGCAGCATACTGGTATGCTGCCAAGATTGAGCAGAAGTTCAAACAAAAGAAGCGAGACTTTGGGTCTGCGAATCAGAAACAAGGGAAAGGTACCCCCAAACCACTGAACAAAGGACCAAGCCAAGGCAGGGTGACCTAGGACAACCTGCCAAAGCCACAAGCAAAGAAAAACATCACGAAGACAAAAAAGGACACGGGGAAGTGGTGTGAGTTCCATAAGAGCTCTACTCACAACACAAGTGAGTGTCGTGCCAAGCAGTCACTGGTAGCAGAGTTGAAGGCTTCTGAATTGGATGTAGGCTCCAACTCTAAATCAGAACCCAACAAGGGGAATGACAGGGGGAAGCATATTATCGATGCAGATCCAAACGACACCATTGCCACCACGAAAATCCAGAAGAAGGAACCAGAAGATCCAGAGGAGGCAGAGTGCCTCTTCCATTCCCAGATGTGGGTAAAGGGTTCCTCATTATAGTTCATTGTCGACAGCGGGAGCCAGAAGAACCTCATCTCAGTAGAGGTTGTGAAACGACTGGGTTTGCCGACCACAACACACCCACAACCATACACCATCGGGTGGCTGCACCAAGGACGAGACCTCAGTGTAAGCCAACAATGCTGCCTTCCCTACAACATCAAGCCCTTCACGGATGAGGTATTATGTGGCATTGCTGCTCTTGATGTTTATGATGTATTATTAGGCCAACCATACTTGTGGAAGCGACATATTGTGTATGAGTCCAGGCCCCATGTTGTTATTATTACTTTGGGCAATAAGATGTACATGATACTGAAAATAGCACCGCCTACAACCATCTCTTTGGTTACTGCAAAACAATGCAGTAAACTCATTTCCAAAACCAGGAAATTTGTTTTCCTGATGATCCACCCTCAGGGAAAGAAGAAGATTGTGGCCATGACCTCCAGACAGGGCCCCTCTGCATGACATCAATAGATGGATAAGGTCATGGAGGAGTACGAGGACATATTCACCTCCCCCGCAGGGGTGCATCTACACCGTCAGGTGAAGCACCCCATCAATCTAACCCCAGGTGCACCACTGCCCAATGGATCAATCTATCGACACTTTATTATGGAGAATGATGAAATCAAGAGGCAGATTCAGGAGCTGTTGCAGAAAGGTCACATCTAGCCTAATTCATCGCCCTGTGGGAGCCCGATCATCCTGGTGTAGAAGAAGGATGGGACTTGGAGACTATGCATTGACTATCATGCACTGAACAAGATAAATTTCTAGAATAGGTACCCAATCCCACGAATTGATCACCTTCTGGACCAACTCAAGGGGGAGAAATAATTCAACAAGATCGACTTGAAGTCTGGGTATCACCAGGTACCAATCGAACCCTCTGATGTGTGGAAGACTTCCTTCAAATCTAAGGAGGGCCTTTTCGAATGGCTGGTCATGCCTTTCGGGTTGATGAATGCCCCTACAACCTTCATGAGACTAATGGAGGACATCTTGTGGCTATTCACCAACTCATTTGTAGTGGTGTACTTGGATGACATTATGATCTTCAACTAGACTTGGGAAGAGAACCTCCACCACATCCTACAAGTCCTCCAAACACTGCAGCAACACAACTTGTGTGCCAATTTGGAGAAGTGCACTTTTGGCATGACCCAGGTTCAGTATCTGGGATTCATTATTGATGAATGGGGGGTGCATGTGGATCCATCCAAGATCCAATTCATTTGAGATTGGCCAGCCCCAACTACCCTAACAAAGCTCCACAACTTTTTGGGTCTTGCTAATTTCTACCGCAGGTTTGTGTTGAGATTCTCTCATATCACTTGGCCCTTGAGTCAAGTCACGAAGGGAGGAGCGAAAGAAAAATTCTTTTGGTCTGAATCTCAACAGAAGGCATTTGATGATTTGAAGCATCGCCTCTGCTCTGCACCAGTGCTCACATTACCAGACTTGCAACAACCATTTGAGATCGAGACAGATGCCTCTGACTATGTTATTGGGGTAGTCCTTACTCAACAGGGGCATCCAGTGGCATATCACAGTGAGAAACTTTCCAACAAAGTCCGGAAGTATCCCACTTATGAAAAAAATATGTATTCCATTATGTAGGCTTGCTGACAATGGAACTATTACATTTTGGGAACAGAAACGGTCATCCACATAGACCATCGACCCTTGCAGTTCATACAGACACAAGGGAAGTTGTAGAATGATTACCATAAAAAATGGTCCACATACCTGCAATAGTTTCATTTGAACATTAAGTACAAGAAAGGAAGCACCAATAATGTTGCAGATTGCCTCAGCTGACCCCCTATCATGGCGCTAACCACGGTGCTCAACTCTTGTGGAATGAGACTTCTGATTGGCCGCTTCTCTACAAAAGTGATACAGAATTCGGCCACGCATACAATACGCTCTTGGAGGGTAAGCAAGTTCCTAATTTTAACCTCCAANACAAAAGTATTTCTATTGGCCGAGCCTTCAACAGGATGTCGGGAAGTACATCAAGTCCTGCACTGCTTGCACCATTGCCAAATTGACCATCAAGAAGCAAGGCCTCTATACTCCGCTGCCTACTCGTAGTTGACCTTGGGAATCCATCTCCATGGATTACATGTTGGGCCTTCCTTCTACTAAGCATTTCAATGACTGTGTTTTTTTGGCCGTCGACAAATTCTCGAAGATGTCCATTATGATGGCGTGCAAGAAGAATATCACAGTAGAAGCCACTGCTAAACTCTTCTTTGAACTAGTGTGGGTACACTTTGCGATGCCACAGTCTATCATCTCAGACTGGGACAACATGTTCCTCAATACATTTTGGTCCATCCTCTGGTCGATGCTGGACACCAAGCTCACCAATTCCACATCTTTCCATTCGCAAACGGATGGCCAGACAGAGGTTGTCAACCAGATGATTGTACACATTTTGCACATGTACAACTCAAAGAATTCACGCACATGGGATGAGAGCCTCCCCTATGTACAAAACAGCTACAATCGGGCTCTCCATAGCTTAACCAGCCACATCCCCTTTCAGGTGGGCTTGGGATTCTAGCCACTATGTCCCATTGACGTAGCCATGCCATTTGTGGCTACTTGGGCAGATTCAACCCATGTCCAGTGTGAGGTTGACAAGGAAAACAGCTTCATTGAGCGCATTCAACACATCTGTCAACATGTTCATGACATCTTGGACAGAGCCAATGCTAAGTACAAGCAATGACATGATCAACATCGGGTGCCACACAACTTCCAGGTGGGCAACAAAGTGTGGCTACATTTGCAAAAGGAGCGCCTCACTGGACCCTACCGCAAGATTCGGCCGCTCTGATATGGGCCATACACCATCACCAAGGCTATAGGGGACAATGACTTTGAGCTTGGTATTTCACCATTCCTTGGTTTGCACCCAGTGTTCAATGTGGACTGCCTTCGGTCCTACTTTCCACCTCTACTGGACACATCCGACATGGCATAACAACTCACACCAATAGAGTTAAACCAAAATTGCATGGAACAAGCCACAACTGATTAGATTATGGACACATAGATCAAGAACACCCTCCAATAGAGGATCTAGCTATATCGAGTTGTCAAAGCAGGCCAACTCCTTCACCAGGGCAAGTGGCTCACCAGGGACCAAGTTCAACAGAAGTTTCCTCATCTCATGAAGGAAATCAATGCAATGGGGACCATTGCTTCCTAAGGGGGGAGGAATGATCCAGGTGGATATTAGTGGCCACCCGCCTATTCCACTTGGACCCACACCATTGTTTTTTTTTTCAGTTTTTCAGTTTCCTTAATTGTAGCACAATTTA
>JASDQU010751020.1:7256-17545 GCA_032191745.1 Picea mariana | reverse complement strand
ATATCAAAGATTGAATGAATTACAATTAAGGAATGCACCTATGTGAGAAACGAGTTTTTTATATATATAAAAAGTTCATATAAAATTGTTCTATTTAAGGTGGATGTTAAACTTTATTTTTAAATGTCAAGTGGTGATTTTAAATTGTTATATATATATATATATATATATATATATATATATATATAAGATAGAAATATTGTATTTATGCCTCTCATTGAAATTATTGTTTTCTTATTAATATTGTTTTGAATGTCACATGTCAACTCCATAATACAATTAATGGAGGAATTACTCATCTCCCTTTTTCTCGGAAGTAGAAAGCATATATTAACAAAATCATGGTTTTTTACTTTCAATTTATCTCTATATAGAGTTGACATGGAATTATTTTAGTTAAGATGGATATTGAAATAATGTATTTATGGCATACATTGATATATTTTTTTGTTATTAATATTTTTTTAAATACCACTTGTCAACTCTATGTTAAGCATTGAAGGAATGAGAACTAGAACCAAAGGAATTATACATCTCTCTTGATTGTAGAAAGACTCAAAACATACAATTTAAATAACAAAAAAAAGACATCCTACCCAATCAAAATAATTAATTTAAGTAAAAAATACCAAAACCAAGAACGTTTAGACAAAGCACCCTACCCTGTCAAAAGAATTGAAATTGATAAGAGAATACGATACTTCACAACAGATTGAGCAAGCACCAAAAGTAATAAAGTATCTATGTTAAAGAAGATTCCACCTTTAAATCACAATGAATATGCCCCTCTTAATCAACCATCCATATTTATCCACCTCTAAATCGCAATCCATCCACCCATCCTGAACAATCCTTCATATTTATCCACCATGTGTGACCTTTTCTCATACTCTTCATGTGTAGATTGTTCCATTTAGCACTGAGAGTCACACTAAGACTATTGTAAGTAAAAACCCAGTACCCACCAGAATATAAATAATAAAATCAAGGTATGGTTGGTAGATCATTAATAAATATAAAGAAAAAGGGAAACAAACTTTCTACAGAGGCATTTCATTTGGCACAAAGTTGTAACATCTTACAGATTGAAGGAATTTTAGTTGTACATCAGACAAATATTATATAATATCAAGGAAGAAGAATGGAGAGGAAAAAACATGAAGAAGAAATTTCACAAAATAGACATCCTCTCTATCAAATGGACTGAAGAATACTTGAACAAAAAAATCATTAAAATCAAATCTTTGAAAATCTTGTGTAGCCCATGAATCTCTTAATCACACACAACCATAACCTTCATAGTTTGAAATTTTATTCAAGTCAGATGAAGGAGAAATAAAGACAAAAAAAACATTCTCTTCTCTCATGAATCCTCAATGAAAGAAATGTATTAACAATAACATGCCCCCAGGCTTACAGACACACTATAAACTACCCCTACATCTCTCTCCTCTCTTGGATCATGAATCCAACTTTTCTCTCATCAAAAACCCTTTCATTTATAGTGAATAATCTCTATCTATACTAAGGAGGTTGAAACTAAGGAGTTACATAAGATTCTCTTCCATTTAGTAGTCTTGTTACCAAAGATTCTAGCAAAAGCCTAACAAATTCTTATTTTGGGGGGATTTTGTCTATAATGATAAATGTCTTTTAAAACGTCAATTCGATTGATGTGGAGATGGAACATATGTCCCTCATGTCCAAATAACTCCTAAAAGACAATTCGAACCTTTCTTGACAGGTAGAAACCTCCAAACAAGGAGAACATCCAACAACTATGCAAAACAGAGAGTTTGTAGTGCCAATGTGCAACGCATTGGTGTTTTAATTTTTAATTTTATCTCTCAAATGCCAAACTGGGTCAAGATGAAAATTGTCAGCAAGTCAACAAGGCTATCATTCTCCTCCCCAAAAAATTTAAGAAAAACCCACATCACCGTTTTGGAGTTATGATCAATTCTTTAGAAGCAACTGCTATAGGAAATGAGTTTGAAGCTCCCATGTCTGCTAGTTCGCAGTGCCAGAAGGAAAAAACATCCAAAACTGCTTTCTCGAGCTTCAAACAGGATGAAAACCCTCATGGAGTACCTGATGGTCCTAAGGTTATTGTGGTTGTTGATAAGTCTGAATGTGAGTGCCTGCAAGTTTTCCAAGTTACAACGCTTCTCTTTAACTAGTTCGCAGCCAATTCATAACGTCAATTCAAATATAGCTTGCACACTTCGAAGATGTTGTTAATTGATGGTATAATATAATTCCTGAAGAAATGATTAAATTGTAGGCTATGAAAACCATAAATCCTCTTTGACATGATCAATCTTATGTGTTAAAAGTCCCCAGTCCCGTACTCCTTTGTGGCGACTAGAACCACGATAATAATTATATTAAGTTCATTGAATTCAACCCTCTTTCCGAATCATGTCTCTCTTTGTGGAGTGGTCAGCCTGAAGATGACCGCTACAGGCTACACACGATATTTTATTGAGCTTAATCACTGACACGTAAATATGATTCTTCAGATGTCAGAGGGTGGAATTGATATATAATTTATCGTTTTGTAAATAATTGATGCTGGATGGCGCAGGTGATTCCTTCGTGAATATTGTCCTCCTTACATTAGATTGTCGTTTAAACTATGTATTCATCCTGGCTTATCTCATGCAGTGGGAACGTTGATGGAGAATGCTTGTACGCCAAACTTTGAGTGTCAGACAGATTGATCATAAATGCAAGTGAAATCTTGATGTTTGGTTTTAATTAGAAAAAACGCTATATGACAGTTCTGATAATGAATTGATGGAGAATGTCAGATGGTAGACCGTGGAATTGATACATATTTGATAGTTTTGTGAATTATTGATTCTGGATGGAGCAGGTGATTCCTTCGTGAATGTTGTCGTATATACACTACATTGTCGTTTAAAATATTCAGAGAAAGTTGCTGGAGAATGTATATACCCCAAGCTTTAAGTATGAGACAGACTAATCATAAATGCAAGTAAAATCTTGATGTTTGGTTATAATTAGAGAACTTGTTATATCACAGTTCTGATAATGACGTTGATGGAGAATGTCACATGGTAGAATTGATACATATTCTATCTCTTTGTGGAATAATTGATGCTGGATAGCGCAGCTGATTGCTTCGTGAATATTGTCGTCTTTACACTAGATTGTCCTTTAAACTATGTATCCATCCTCGCTTCTCGCATGCAATGGAAAAGTTGGTGGAGAATGTATGGACAACGAGCTTTAAATATGAGACAAGTGAATCATAAATGCAAGTAAATTCTTAAACTTACATTGATGGCAAATTTGTGCTCGGCTTAAACTTAACATGATTAAATAAATCAATCAAAATATATTATATTTATTTAATATTTCATTTTCAATTATATTCAAATATTAAGGGTAGATTTCCATTGTTATCACAATAATCTAGAGGTGCATAGTTACCATTTTACAAGCATGATATTTGGTCAGCTTTCTATTTAACACTGTATTTTATCATTAATTAATCTATATCCTAAACATTTCAATTTAAGTTATTGTTTTGATATTGAAAGTTCAAAATTTTGTTCCACTAACATTTCATTTTTAATTATAAGATAGCTTTATTTTAAATATTTGAATTTTTACTTTTTTTTTAAGAGGTCACAAGTTCAAATTCTTTTTTTAAGAGGTTACAAGTTCAAATCCAAAAGGAATAAGATATGCATACTCAATAAACTTTACTAATCAAATGATTAGGTAGAAAAATCTCATAAACCAATTTAGTTCATAAAAGTAAAAAATATATACATATAAACACCTAAATGAATAAAAACAATTTTAAAAATTCCAAACTTGCTTGGCTTGTCCACACATAAACTTTTTAAAACTTTCATGTAGCATAGATTGAAGGAACACAGTCCCTAAAGCTTCAAAGGGGCATCTACGTCTTTTAAGTAACATAACCCGGCCATACAAGTCACAAATAAGTGGCAATGGTTTAAGTGGAATAGAGTCACACATAGAATTAGAATTAGGTTATTATGCACAATGTTTTTATGGATGGAAAGCAAATGAGTTTTTTTTTGTTTTTAAAGTTTGTTTTCCAATTTACTTAGTTAATAATTTATTTATTTATTTTTGTTTGTTTTCACATTTTGCTTTCAACTTATGGGAGGATGATGTATATTTCATTTTTTTATTTAGATTTTTTTTGAAAAATTAATTGAAATTAATTATTTTTATATTTGTTAAAAAAATAATAAGCATATTTTTAATTAATTAATTTCAATTTTAAATTTATAATTTAATTGATACATTATATTTTTAATTTTTAAAATTTTCTATTTTTTAATAAATATTATTTTTAGAATATTTTTTTAATAAATTAAGTGCAAATATTCTATTGATGGTAAATCGTTAGGTTCTCTCGTCCAACGGGAGCAGGGGAGTGGAAAGCGGGTAAACCCTCCTCTCGAATCATTTATTCCAAAAGAGATAACTACTTAAATAGATACTGATACAAGATATGTGGAACCCTAAAGTATTTCTATGAACTTATTTATAAAGGTAGAGAATCTTGCTCATCGGATTATAATAAAAAATATAATATTATTCAAAGAAATTGTGCAATAATTCTTTGCAAACTAGCAAATTCCTTTGTCGTGCTCATTTTAGTTTATGCAATAAAAACAACACATTTATGTAAAATATTATAAAACATGATGAAATAGATTCTTAAGGTTGATTGGTATTTTTAGATACTTTGGAAAATGAAAGATGAGGGTTAAAACTCTAACAAGTGAAGGAAGTAAAAATATTATAAAACACGATGAAATAGATTCTTAAGGTTGATTGGTATTTTTAGATACTTTGGAAAATGAAAGATGAGGGTTAAAACTCGAACAAGTGAAGGAAGTAAGAGAAGTTTCAAAATATCTAAATAATCCAATAAAAGTGATGATATTGAATGGACTTCAATCTAAGAGTCTCGTTTTCCTATCAAAGGATATTTTTTTACAATCTTATGAGAAAGTATCGTTAAGTGGAAATCTAAAATTAGGTTACTAAACAATCCAAAATGGATCTAGGAAGGTCAAAATTTCAAAATTCTTAAAATCAGACGAAACTAGCGACATTGTAAGGCTCGTCGTGCTAATTCCAACAATATATTTTTTTTTCTGAAAATGGACGTCGTATGTGAAAGTTGTCGCGTTCTTAACTTTTTTCCAAATAGGGAAAATGTCAAAGGTCAAAGTCAACTATTCAAAGGTCGTACAGTTGACGTGGAAGATGACGTTCGTAGTATGTCATGCTGATGTTACCATGACACATGGCAGCACCAAGACGTTCCACGTGTCAGATATTTTTGGCATTTTCAAGGGTGATTTGGACCAGTAAAAAAGTGACATGTGGCATCGTAATGAAGTGACACATGGCACCATATGGAGGTGACATGTGGCACTGTACGGATGACGATGTGGAAGCTTAATTGGCATATTGACGTGGATTGGGCCAATGACGAGGTGACACATGGCCCAATGAGGAGGTGCCATGTGGCACCCTTTGGAAGGTCAAAGTGGTTTGGCAGTTTCCTCAAAATCTGGCAGTTTCCACCAAATTTGGCAGGAATCCTCCAATTTTGGTGAAATCTCGCTAAGTTTGGCTAACTGTCGCTAAATTTGGCAGAGTCTAGCTTATTTAGCTGGGGACGAAAATCAATACAAAGGAGTTTTTTTGGCATGTAGTTCGAGACTATATGGATTGTGTGGATCTAACATAGAACAACATTGAGATTTGTGCCGAGGGGAAGTCCTAAGGGCTTGTTCAGAAGTAGGTAAACTTTATAGTCAATAGTTGCAGAATTTCGAGGGGAGTTCGAGTATTGTTTTTTATTTTGTATCTGAGTAGTTGAACATAAAAGTTCCTCCAGAGCCAAATATTTCGAGCCAAGAATAATCAAGCTCATACTCTAAAGTCTGAGGATTACCTGTTGCAGCCTTTGGTGGTGTCTTTTTTTGTCCAAAATTTGTAGATCTGAAAGGTGGTTTTAGGAGATGTTATTTAAGCCTTTCTTGGTATTGTTTCTAAGTGTTAAATATTAATAAGAATCCTCCCACTGAAGACAGAGGCACAAAGACATAGGAAAATTTGTGTTGATCTTTCTTATCAATCTTTGGTGTTATGATTTTTTGTTCTTATAGTCTATCTAGACTGTTTTGAATTACTTATGATGGTTTCAACATTCTTCCATTTAATATCCTTCTTCTCTTTAGTTTCTAAATGGTAAATCAAGTGATGCAAAAGATTTAATCAAGTCATTAAAAGATCATTTTTGGATCAAGTGGAATCAAAGTGGGTTGGCAGTTGGTTGTTTGGGCTTGCATGATTACCAGGGAAAAGTAAAGTCGTGGTGAAGGAGAGTTTGTATAAGGAGATCTTGAGATTGGATCAAGAAAGAGGATATCTCAAACTAGGAAGATGGCATCAAAATAAAGACTTTATCAAAATCAAAGAGAGTTTCAAAGAACTTTGTTTTCCATTTTGAAGATGGTAAAACTGTTTTATGATGATTACCTTGAATCGAGGAGACCAGTTCAAGGGGAATCTTCAAAGAAAGACAAAGTGAAGAAGGAGAGGACCCTACAAAACTTCCTCCTTCACCTCCTTCATCTCCGTCTTCTTCTTCTTCAAGTACAAGTTCGAATACTACTTCGTCAAGAAAACATTCCCATAAACATGAGCATGATATGTCATTACTTAAATTTGATGTAAATTTTGTTTTGCCTATGTATGATGGCAAAGTTAATGCTAAGAAACTTGATAATTAGGTTAGACAGATGGAGGTATATTGTAATTAGGATCAAATCAAATATGAAGAAACCAAAATTAGATTGGCATCGCTTCGTCTTGAAGGCACAACTCTCATCTTGTGGCAAAGTAAGATGCAACATGAAACTCAACAAGTTGGTAAGATTTTTCCATCATGGCATGATTTTATTTTTGCACTTAGAAAACAGTTTTATCCATTAGGATATAAGGAAAATTATTTAATCGAATGAAAAAGTCTTAAGTTGATAAAAGGACAATAGGTGCAGGAATATACAGATGGATTTTGTAAGATGGAGTTGATGTTAGATCTTCCATTGACTAGACAAGAAATTTTTATGAAGTATATAGGAGCTTGATCTACTTATATTCATAATATTGTATTTATGTTTGGACCTACTAATATTGATGAGGTTTTTGTTCAAGCAACATATATTGAATCAGGGAAAACTAGAGTTGGTGTATGAGGGGAATCATCTTAAAATAAAGAAAGAAAATAAAAAGGGAATGAGAAGAAAACAAACTCAGTGACAGTGAAGGAAGAAAAGCTCTCTTGCAAGCATTGCAATAAAGAAGGGCATGGTGATGAACATTGCTAACAATTGCACCCAAAGAAGAAACCAAAGTGGTTCAAAGAGAGGAAACGAAGGAAAACAGTTGCAGCAATAGCACATCCAATTGAGTTGGGATCAGATTCAGGTGATGAGACTAAGATCACAATAGTTGGTTTGTCATGTAAAATTTGTGATGGTTATGATTTTAGAAGTAAATTGTTTCATATAAGGGTCATTATGAAATATATCAAGATCAATACTTCATTAGATAACGAATCTCAAGATAACTTAATTTTAGAAGAAGTAGTTAACCAATTGGGATTAAAAACTAAGATGCATCACAAACCATATTCACTAAATTGGATAAGCAAAAATTACAAATTGTCCATAACAAAGCAATTTGTCATAAAGTTTCCAATTACATCTAAGTTTGTGAATGAAGTAATATGTGATGTGGTGCTTTTAGAAGCATGTGGAATGGTCTTAGGTAGCCCTTATTTATATGATCGCAAATAAATCTTCTATAAGGAACATAATCAATATCACTTGTTTAAGAAGGGAATTAAATATGTTGTACATGCTCATCATATTAAATAAAATTAATCTCTTCTAACAATGAAACAATTAAGAAAGGTAGCATATGCAAGCAATACACCTATAATTGTGCCAAGTAAAGCAATTGATCTTAAGCATGAACATTAGATGGTTGTAGAATTGAAGTTCAATCATACTTTGCTTCAAAATAAGTTAGTATCGTGCAAGCTCATCAAACATATTGGTTCAGTTTCATTCCTATTTATAATATTATCGTTGCTAATGTTTTCTACATCAATGGTAGTGAATTCAATAATATGTGAACGAGTTCAAATGAATAACAATATGCTTTCAATTTTCATGGTTATTATGCAATTGATTATGATGCGACAGGTGCACATGACAAAGTTTAAAGACAAAGGACAAGTGGTGAGGCCTATCCTAGACTTGATGACTGGTTAATATCCTTTTGGAGAACCAAAAGGTCTTAGTGGGGTGGAATGATCCAAAATGGATCCAGGAAGTGGAAAAAACTAGCGCCATTGCGTAGGGTCCATCGTGGTGACTCAAACAGTATATATTTTTTTCGAAAATGGACACCGTATGCAAAATTTATCACGTTCTGAACTTTTTCCCAAGCAAGCAAAAATTCAAAGGTCAAAGGACGTACAACTAATGTGGTAGATGATGTCAATAGTACGTTAGGCTAACATCAACATGACACATGGAAGCACTAGGACGTGTCACATGTCAATCATTTTTTGCATTTTCAGGGGTGATTTGAACTAGTAAAAAACTGACACATGGCACCATACGAAAGTGACACGTGGCACCATACAAAGGTGACACATGGTACTATATGGATGATGACATGGAATCATACGGATGATGACATGGCATCGTACAGATGATGACGTGGTATTGTATGAATGATGATGTGGCACCTTCTGGAAGGTCAAAGTGGTTTGGCATTTTCCTCCAAATGTGGTGGTCACCACCAAATCTGGAGGGAATCCTCCAAATGTGGTGAAATATCGTTAATTTTAGCTAACTGTCGCTAAATTTGGTGGAGTCTGGCTTATTTATTCGGGCACGAAAATCAAGAAAAAATGAGTTTTTTTGGTACATTTTTCGAGACTGTACAGACTCTATGGCTCTAACACGGTGCAACATTGAGATTTGTGCCGAGGGAGGTCCCAAGGACCTGTTTAGAAGTAGGTCAACTTTATACTCAAAAGTTGTAGAATTTTGAGGGGAGTCTGAATATTTTTCATCCGAGTATCTGAATGGAAAAGTTCATCCAGATCCCAAGATGTCGAGCTAAGCATAACATAGTTCATACTCAAAAGTCTCAGAATTACATGTTGCAGGGTTTGGTGATGTTTGTTTCTGTCAAGATGTTGCAGATCTGAAAGGTGGTTTCAAGATTTGTTATGTAAGCCTTTCTTGGTATTGTTTTTAAGTGTTGAATATTAATAAGAATCCTCCCACTAAAGATAAAGGCCTGGAGACATAGGCAAATTTGTGTCAAACTCCGTTATCAATCTTTGGCGTTATGGTTTGTTGTTCTTATAGTCTATTTACTAATCTAAATTCTTTATGATGGTTGCAACATTCTTTCATTTAATCTCCTTCTTCTCTTTAATTTCTGAATGGTAAATAAAATCATGCAAAATACTTAACCAAGTCATTAAAAGTTCATTTTCATATCACTAAAATACCTCCTCAAACTATACAGTGGCATGACATGGATTTACATGTATATTAGTAAGTTGTTTAACATTAAATAACTTAAAATATTATATTTCGACTAATCCATTAATGTTTGGTGAGAATTTTTATGCTAACTACATGAAAATGAAGGGGACAATGTAGAAATCCACTTTTTAAATAGTTTCCCTTTAATTGGAAACCCGCTTATCAAGCAAGAGATGGATGTGTTATTCATTACACATTGTTTTAGAAAATCATTTTCCAAAACAATATATTATAATGTTCTAATTTTAATATCCCTTAAGGAGTTCAAAACCCCAACACAATTTAAAACCCAAATTCTTGGCTTAATATATCACTAGTTATATACCAAACACCAAATTGTAGGTTCTTTTTAATATGTAGGTAAATTTTAAGATATTTTATAAGATGTGGGGTTTAACATGTGTGGAATATGTGCTTCAATTGTGTAATATTTCATAAACAAAATGCATTTTAAAATTAAAGTTCAAAACCCCAACACAATTTAAAACCCAAATTCTTGGCTTAATATATCACTAGTGTTATATACCAAACACCAAATTGTAGGTTCTTTTTAATATGTAGGTAAATTTTAAGATATTTTATAAGATGTGGGGTTTAACATGTGTGGAATATGTGCTTCAA
>JASDQU010751019.1:27292-38044 GCA_032191745.1 Picea mariana | reverse complement strand
GAGTAGTATTTTGTCACGGTTTGTTCCAGATCCAGGTGGATCTATGGAGATTGGTCTGTGTCCGCACTCACGAATTTATCCCTGAACAGGACCGAACTTCCAACTACTTGCATGTGCATCATTTATTCAGTGGTTTATTAGTTACTTGACATAGGTGTTGTTAGCAATGAGAGTCACCCTCATATTGTGAAAGGATAATCCCAGTACCCATCAGAGTATTTGGTGGATGTTTTATTTATGAGTGGAGGTAAAATGGAAAAAAATCAGTACATAAATGATTCTAACACAGAGACTAGAAAGACAATGCATAGGGAAGTGAGGGTCTCATTAAATCCAATCAGTGATTTGAGTTTAAGGGAGAGAAGAAGGAAGACTTGGTGAGAAAGTGGACAAGTCTACCATGGGCATCAGGATTTCAAGCATCTTGGTGAAGAAAACCTTAGGCTCAAGAGTGCTCTTGAACTCAAGCTTCAGACACTGAAATATGTCAAAGAAATGCAGTCACAACAACATAGTAATCAAACCTTCATCACAATGAAACTACGACAACTCGACTGGATCCTCCATGCCCGAGTCCTGTAGTGTGAGGAGAAATAAGATAACAAGGAAGTTGACTAAAACTGGTCACAATACCACTGTAATCAAAACTACATTACAATAACATCACAACCCTCGACTGGATCCTCCATGCCCAAGTGTTTTAGCACAGTTTTTATAGAGAGATGAAAAGAGGTTGACTTCTATTAATGCGAAAGACTCAATTTTGATAGACAACTAGAGAACAACTCTGGTATCAAAATATTACAAAATAGGGAGCTATGCTCAACCAATTGATGACCTTAACTAAATCTTGAATTGGTCTTTTTATACTCAGATCAGTCCACAACTACCAGGGTGTGACCTGGCTCTTACATTCAAAGACTTTCATCTGGGATCTCTTATGTTAGGCTGAACGTACATCCCTCTGTCAAACACGAGCTCAAATCAACATGGGTCTGCAAGAAAATATGTCCAAAGGGGTACCATGGGCTGACAGTTCAGTCTCCATGTTCTATCCTTCCATGCCATCCATTTATGGAGTGAGCCAAGGTTTCAACCACCAATCCTTCCTTCCATTAAATTTATTTTCTCGAGAAAATCACAAGACTTAATGCTTAGGGGGAAAAGACATGCTTCAGTTGGATAGGATGTTATATAAACATGTGATTGTAGAGCCACTCAAAGGTTGTTTGGATTCACACTACTTTTGAGCCCACAATTCACTACCTTCCACCATGTATTACTTTTTCCTTACAATGGTTTTAATTGCGGGACCGCTCAAGAAAATTATCGCCCGAGCATTTGCATCTCTGCAATGGAGCATGACCACTTATATTGTGATCTCAAATGAGGCCCTTTGATCAATGGCCCAGCTCTATCACTTTTAGATCGATGGATTGAATCTACATCTTCTCAAATCGATGGTCGTGATTTAATTCGCGATTCGGGCTTCAAAGCTTTCAATTTTCAAACCTCATTTTCCCCAAATGCTTCTATTTGAAGCTATAGATCTGATGACATGTGGCTTCAATAGATCAATGGTTGAGATCATTTTGGGTCTTTGGACATCGGAGAAATCAAATCTCAAACCTGGGCTTCCTTCATGTGCTTTTACCCGGAGCTAGGGATCTGATGACGCGTGGCTCTTGCAGATCAACGACTAAGATTTACTTCCTACTTTGGGTTTTGTAAGTTTCAAAAGTGAAACATGAAAAATTTTCCAGAGGAAAATCCTCAAAATGAATGATCTGCAGCCGCATGGTCTCCACAGATCAATGGTCCAGATTCACTTCGGGCCTTCGGCACTTCAGAGATTTAGACACTTCGACACTTCAAAACTTCGAACCTTCAGGAATTTTACGCACTTCTCACTTCAAATATCCAAAAGCTCATTTTTTCGAAGCCACATATCTGCTGCCACCTAGGATGCTAATCTGAACTTCACATGGAAATCATGTCTTTGAAAACCAAACTTTGCATGTTTGCTTGATTCGAGTCCATAACAGACTGCTTTGAGTGTTGTGCTTTGTTCTCATGGTTGCGGCCTGTGTAAAAAAAGAGTTGGGAGACCTTTTGTGGACTCGGGAAAACAAAGAGAACAGAGACTGAAAGAAATGAGGAAAGTGTTCATCCTCGGGGAAAAACAGAAAGGTTTTGAGACAAAACTTCTGTCAGGTAAGACATCAAGGGAAACCAGGGATCTCGAACAAAAAGGGGCAAAAAAAAGCGACTTCAACAGTCGAAAGGGAAAAACTTCAATATCTAGCCTATGAAAAGGAGAGAGGTAGGGAAAGGATACAGACTTAGGTATTCACAACAAACCCATATGACTCTTGAAAACCCTATGTGATAAGATTTGGCTCCAAAGGGGATGGCAAGCTCCCTGCGAGCTGCCAAGAACGTGCAACTCTAGTGCCTTAGCTATTGGGTTATGAAGTCTCTTATTAAAAGTGAAAGTGAAAAATAAAAACAAAATGGGAGTGGTATTTACAATAGTGGAACGCCGGTCAGGCCCTAAAAAAACAATTCTTCAAAAAATGCCCATTTACAGGGCCACCCAAAACCTTGGAATCCTCCAAGTTTTGCAATTTATAAGTGTTATTTGGGAATACCTCATAAATATTGAAGGGGCCAATCCATAAGGCTTTAAATTTACCATGTTTACCTTTTTCATGCTTGGGTTCATCCCATTTGGGCACTAGATCCCCCAACTGGAAATCCTCCTTGCTTATCTTTTTGTCAAAAGCTCGCTTTATCTTCTGTTGATGATCATGTGCTTTATCAAGCAATTGCTCCTTGGTCTACTGCAATTCTACCAGCTACAGTATCCTCCTGATCATATCATCAAGTTCCCCTTGATATTCCTAGAATAAATTTTCCACAAGCAAAGCAAGCTAAGCAGGAAAAATAGCCTCCACCCCATACACTAGTTGAAAAGGAGAAATACCCAACAAACTTTTGGTTGTAACCCTGTCATCCCATAATGCAAACTTCAACTTTGAATCTCAGTCTTTATTGTTGTATTCTAACAACTTCTTGATGATATTTGTGAGGCTCTTGTTATAATAATATGATAAACCATTTCCCTGAGGGTAGTAGGGAGTAGAACGGACTAGTGTGATCACATACTGCTTGCATAAATTAATTAATGGTTAAACTCTCAGTGAGGCAACATTATCTGTAATGATCCTTCTTGGAAAACCAAATATGGACATGATATCTTCGAGGAAATTTATGATTACCTTGTGGGAGGCACTCCTTCTAGGGATGGATTCTATCCATTTGGTAAAATAATCAGTGGCAGTCAAAATCCACTTGTGTTGGCCACTTGAGGCTGGGTGGATCTCTCCAATGAATTTGAGACCCCATTGCTGAAAAGGTCTAGAAACCATTATAGGTTTCAAAGGAAAATATTTGAGCTTTTGTTTTCTAGGAAATGTTTGACACTTGGTGCAATCTCTAATCTTTGCACAAACATCGGTAAATAGACTGGGCTAGAAATACCTAGCTCTGAGGATCTTGTAAGTTGCGGTCCTCCAAAAATGATGTCCTGCACATGCTCTGTCATGAAAATCAGTCATAGCTCTTTGGGATTCTTGTGAGTCTAGACACCTCAACAGGACTCCCAGAGGATCCTTCTAGTACAAAACCTAATCATTGATACAATATTTGATTGCTTTGATTTTCAAAGCCCTCACCTTGTTTTTGTCCAAACCATCAGGAGGCTTCAACTTTTGCAGGTAGTGTATGATGTCTTTATACCAACTGTATCCTGCTAAGTTGGGGCTGACATGATGGTCTTCACCACCAGAAGTATGTACACTCTTCCATGTGAGGGAGTGAGGAGGGGGGGTACCCCCTCTGTAGGGTCTGAGGGGGCTATCCCACCGACTGGGGAGTCTGGGGGCCAACGGACCCCTAGTGGGGGTTTGGGGGTGAATCCCCTGAAGGAAAAACTTCCTTGTAAATGTATATTGTAATTTCATTGTAAATCTAGACCATTCATTATAAGGTCGCAGATCTAACGATAGAGATTATGTTAGGGTTTTTTGCCCTAGAAGGAAACCCCGTTTTATGAGGGAAATGTATTGCACCTATGGTTGATGGCGAATATTGTATTCTAAGATAGGAGACTGTGAGAGAAAGAAGAGGAAGTTACAACGGGTTTGCTGTAGGTTGTATCCCTTCATATGATGGATAATAATAAAGGAAGGACCTGGAAATTTCTCTGGTGGACGTAGCCCACACTAGGTGAACCACGTAAATCTATGTCTCTATTGTATTTTGTATCTAATGTGTTTTGTTTCTACATTTGTTTTATTTTATTGCTCCACGGTCCTATTTTTATAAGAAAGGATTGAAGTGGTGGAGACCCAATTGGAAGGAACTTATTTTCTCAGTTCTGAAACATGCCAACATGAAAGTTTGTAACATTTTCATTTCTGTTGATCACATATTAATAGAAATACTCTTTTGCCATTCAATTGATATCTTGAAAATATATTGAATTATTATTCCATGGGTGTATTGGTCATTTTTATTAATGGATTATTCTATCTAATGTGCTAACCTTTTATATTACCACCATATGCTTTCTTTACTTGTTTGTTGAGAAATTGTTACAGGTATATAGCTTTGGGTCAAAGTGCTCAACGATGGACTTCATCGAACATATGGACAAGGTAAGCCTCTTTCTTATATCACTCACATATTGGTTTATATAGCATGTTGTTGGGATAGAGTTGATTTCTACAGTCATTTTCATCTGTTGTGGTTTACACTAGCCATAGAGAGATTTTCCTCATAACAGAATTGGTGACCATACTAGGGATTAAATCTTCTTTATTAGGGTTTGGAGTACTTTTCTCCTTAGATTGCTCTCATTTCTATTGTGTTTCTTTTCGCATTATTGCTTGACAGTGTCTGGTCATTCTAGGTCTGAGTTCTCATCCTTTCTCCCTTGCCTAGCCTTGTTTTGAAGCATATACCGCCTTTTTCCTTGAAAACTGCATACATATGCAGGTTGTCTCACTACAAGATGCGTATATACGCTTTGTTTGCCTGAACAGTCGCGTACATTAGTTTTCCTTGTTTGTTTGATGGTTATGGTGGTTTTTGGGTGGGATTTGATGTTTGTTGAGTCTTCTTAGGTCTCTATAGTTCCTTTTGAGTGCTTGTGGGATGATAGGAAACCCTCTTTTGGTTGAATTTCTGGGTGGAGTCTTTCTCATCATTTTTTTTATTTTTTATTGTCCTTGTACATTGGGCTGGGTGTTTTGCTGCTTGGTATCCTTCTTGAGTTATCTTTTTCTCTAAACAGTAGGGTTATATATCAAGTTACTTTTCAGTCCATGTATTTTAAGTTTTGTTATATTGAAAATACAAAAAAGTAGGCATTTTGCATTGCTTGGCATTTTTGTCTTTTGAAGTCCTTAACAATAGCTTTGTGCATATAGTGAAAGATTGCATTTTTACTTTTGAATTGCACAGTTGAATTTGAAAATTGCATTGGTTTTTAGAAGCATATCATTCATTGAAAGTTAAAGTTAGGACTTTGCATTATTTTCATATTTACTTTTCTTGCAGACTCATAACACCATGATTTTCACTACCATAACTTTTTGAGTAATCACAACCATTAAAATCAACGCTATAATTTAAAATTAACTAGTCACGATTTTACTTTCTAGGGTGCACAAACTAGCCTAGGATTTAGTTCCTTGGAATAGGATTTTGTGAGTAAACTTCTCCAAGGAAATTAAATCAACATATGTGTCTAAGTCAGGGAGTGGAGAAATCCATTGTATAATTGGTAAGATCAAGAGGCTCCTCTCACACCGTAGTTAATCATGACATCACACGAAGTTGGTTGAAGGGATATCCCCCCGATACCTTCCTAGCATCAGAGATATTTCTAGGGATCTATTTTTATATGGGGATGTTGATAGTGCCTTTACCTTCATTAGAGGCCGTGCTTTCAAGGTTTCAAGTTTTTCTACCATGCCCATATGGTGGAACCGACTTCCGACTGCTTGGATGTGCATCATTTATTCAATGGTTTATTAGTTGCTTGACTTAGGTGTTGTTAGCAATGAGAGTCACCCTCATATTGTGAAAGGATAATCCCAGTACCCATAAGAGTATTTGGTGGATGTTTTATTTATGAGTGGAGGTAAAATGGAAAAAAATCAGTACATAAATGATTCTAACGCAGAGACTAGAAAGACAATGCATAAGGAAGTGAGGGTCTCATTAAATCCAGTCAGTGATTTGAGTTTAAGGGAGAGAAGAAGGAAGACTTTGTGAGAAAGTGGACAAGTCTACCATGGGCATCAGGATTTCAAGCATCTTGGTGAAGAAAACCTTAGGCTCAAGAGTTCTCTTGAACTCAAGCTTCAGACACTGAAATATGTCAAAGAAATGCAGTCACAAAAACATAGTAATCAAACCTTCATCACAATGAAACTATGACAACTCGACTGGATCCTCCATGCCCGAGTACTGCAGTGTGAGGAGAAATAAGATAACAAGGAAGTTGACTAAAACTAGTCACGATACCACTGTAATCAAACCTACATTACAATAACATCAGAACCCTCGACTGGATCCTCCATGCCTGAGTGTTTTAGCACAGTTTTTACAAAGAGATGAAAAGAGGTTGACTTCTATCAATGCGAAAGACTCAAATTTGATAGACAACTAGAGAAAAACTCTGGTATCAAAATATTACAAAATAGGGAGCTCTTCTCAACCAATTGACGACCTTAACTAAATCTTGAATTAGTCTTTTTATACCTAGATCAGTCCACAACTACCAGGGTGTGACCTGGCTCTTACATTCAAAGCCTTTCATCTGCGATCTCTTATGTTAGGCTGAACATACATCCCTCTGTCAAACGCAAAATCAAATCAACATGGGTCTGCAAGAAAATATGTCCAGAGGGGTACCATGGGCTGATAGTTCAGTCTCCATGTTCGAGCCTTCCATGCCATCCATTCATGGAGTGAGCCAAGGTTTCAACCACCAATCCTTCTTTCCATTACATTTATTTTCTTGAGAACACCACAAGACTTAATGGTTAGGGGGAAAACACATGCTTCTCTTGGATAGGATGTTATATAAACATGTGATTGCAGAGCCGCTCAAAGGTTGTTTAGATTCACACTACTTTTGAGCCCACAATTCACTACCTTCCACCATGTATTACTTTTTCCTTACAATGGTTTTAATTGCGGGACCGCTCAAGAAAATTATCGCCTGAGCATTTGCATCTCTGCAATGGAGCATGACCACTGATATTGTGATCTCAGATGAGGCCCTTTGATCAATGGCTCAGCTCTGGCACTTTTAGATCGATGGATTGAATCTACATCTTCTCAAATCGATGGTCGTGATTTAATTCGCGATTCGGGCTTCGAAGTTTTCAATTTTCAAACCTTAGTTTCCCCAAATGATTCTATCCGAAGCTATAGATATGATGAAGCATGGCTTCCATAGATCAATGACCAAGATCATTTCAGGTCTCCAAACTTCAGAGAAATAAAATCTCAAACTTGGTCTTCCTCCATGTGCTTTTACCTGAAGCTAGGGATCTGATGACGCATGGCTCTTGCATATCAATGACTAAGATTTACTTTGTACTTCGAGTTTCGGAAGTTTCAAAAGTGAAACATGAAAAATTCCCCAAAGGAAAATCCCTGAAATGAATGATCTGCGACCGCGTGGCCTCTACATATCGATGGTCCAGATTCACTTTGGGCATTCGACACTTCGGAGATTTTGGCGCTTCGACACTTAGACACTTTGGACCTTCATGAATTTTACGCACTTCTCACTTCAAATATTCCGAAGTTCAGTTTTTCGAATCCTTCGATCGGCTGCCACCTAGGCTGGTAATCTGAACTTCACATGAAATTTCTGTCATTAAAAACTAAACTTTGCTTGTTTGCTTGATTTGAGTCCATAACGGACCGCTTTGAGTGTTGCGCTTTGTGCTCATGGCTGCAACTTGTGTAAAAAAAGACTTGGGTGACTTGTTATGTACTGGGGAAAACGTACATAATAGATACTAAAATTAAGGAGGTGAGTGTTCATCCTCAGGGAAAAATAGAAAGGTTTCGAGCCAAAACTTCTTTCCGGTAAGACATCAAGAGAAACCAAGGAGTTCGAACAAAAAGGGGAAAACAAAAATGACTTCAACAGTCGAAAGGGAAAAACTTCAAGATCTGGCCTGCGAAAAGGAGAGAGGCAGGGAAAGGATACAAAATTAGGTATTCACAAAAAACCCATATGAATCTTGAAAACCCTATGTGATAACATTTGGTTCCATAGCGGATGGCATGCTCCCTATGAGCTACCAAGAATGCGCAACTCTAGTGCCTTAGATATTGGGTTATGGAGCCTCTTATTAAAAATGAAAATAAAAAATAAAAACAAAACAAGAGTGGTATTTACAATGGTGGAATGCCGGTCACAGCCTAAACAAAACATTTCTTAGAAAATGCCCATTTACAGGGCCACCCAAAACCTCGAAATCCTCCAAGTTCTGCAATTTATACGTGTTATTTGGGAACGCCTCAAAAATATTGAAGGGACCAATCCATAAGGCTTCAAATTTACCACGTTTTCCTTTTTCCTTCTTTGGTGCATCTTATTTGAGCACCAGATCCCCCGTCTGGAAATCCTCCTTGCTTATCTTTTTGTCAAAGGCTCACTTTATCTTCTGTTGATGATCTTGTGCTTTATCAAGTAGTTTCTCCCTGGTCTGTTTCACTTCTACCAGCTGCAATATCTTCCTGATCATATCATCAAGTTCCCCTTGATATTGTTGGAAGAATTTTTCCACGGGAAAAAAAAGTTGAGTAGGAAAAATAGCCTCCACCCCATACACCAGTTGAAAAGGAGAAATACCCAGTGACCTTTTGGTTGTAACCCTCTCAGCCCATAATGAAAACTTCATCTTTGAATCCCAAGATTTCTTGTTGTCTTATAACAACTTATTGATGATATTTATGAGGATCTTGTTAGAATGCTCTACTAAACCATTTCCCTAAGGGTAGTAGGGAGTAGAACGAACGAGTGTGATCCCATACTGCTCACATAAATTAATTAATGGTTCAACTCTGAAAGAGGCATCATTGTTTGTAACAATCCTACTTGGACAACCAAATATGGACATGATTTCTTCGAGGAAATTTATGATTACCTTGTGGGAGGCACTCATTGTAGGGATCACTTCTATCCATTTTCTAAAATAATCAGTGGCAGTCAAAATCCACCTGTGCTGGATACTTTAGGATAGGGGGATCTCTCCAATGAAGTCAAGACCCCACTGCTGAAAAGGTCTAGAAACCATTACAAGTCTCAAAGGAAAATATTTGAGCTGTTGTTTTCCAGCAAAATTATGACACTTGGTGAAATCTATAATCTTTGCACAAACATCAGTAAACAGGATGGGCCAGAAATACCCAGTTCTTAGGATCTTGTAAGCTGTGGTCCTCCAAAAATGATGTCCCCCACATTAGCTATCATGAAAATCAGTAATATCTATTTGGGATTCTTGTGAGTCTAGACACCTCAAAAGGACTACCAGAGGATCCTTCCAGTACAAAACCTGATCAATGATACAATATTTGATTGCTTTGAGTTTCAAATCTCTTACCTTGTTTTTTTCCAAACCATCAGGAGGATTCAAATTTTGTAGGAAGTGTATGATGTCTCTATACCAGGTGCATCCTTCTAAGTTGGGGTTGAAATGATGGTATTCACCAACAATCTCAGTTTTCTGATTTTTTGAGTCGATATTCATGAAATTTACCCCTATTGCCTTGCAATTCAATTCAACCAGTAACCTGGCTAAACCTTGGCCTCTCACCAATTTGGTGGGTTTTATTTCTAGGTAAAACTCCAGAATTTTGGTGATCCACTTTCTTATTTTTCCATCAATATCAGGTTGGATCAAAATCTCCTTTACTAATGTCGAGGGGACATATGCAATAATTTTTGAATGCAGAATATAGATCGTGAAAGCCTTGGGATATTTCACCAAAGCATAATCTTGCTTCTCCATAATATCATATCTTGTTTCTGCATCTCTCAGTGCTCTATTGAAAAAGGAAATAGGTTTCTCTAGCCCCTCTGTGTTTCTTTATAACAAAACAACAACAAGTGTATCAGATGAAGTGAAAGAAAATATCATAAATTCCTTAGAATAGTCAGGGATGATGAGCATAGGTGCTTCAATCAAATCCTTCTTGATTTGGTCGAAAGAATTTTTGGACTCAGTAGTCCATTTCACTTCATTCCCCTTTTTGAGCATGGTTGTAATGTATTTAACCAACTCAACAAAATTAGAAATAAACCTCCTCAGAAATTAGATTTTACCCAAGAAAGATTGGACCTCTTTCTTGGATGTGGGAAAAGATAAGGACTGGATGGCCTCTACTCGGTTTGGATCAATCTTCACCCCTTCAACTAACACAATATGCCCCAACACTTTTCCTCTTGCATGGAGAATAAATAATTCTTAGGATTGAGAGAAATACCAAACCTTCTGCATTTCAGGAAAACCTTCTTTAGATGATGACAATACTCTTTATCAGACCTCGAGAATACTGTAATTTCATCTAGATAGATGAGTACAAATTTTTTCTTTTCCCCAATGAAGGCGATGTCCATGGCTTGTTGGAATGTTGCTCCTGCATTCATCAATC
>JASDQU010751019.1:16982-27272 GCA_032191745.1 Picea mariana | reverse complement strand
CCAAACCTTCTGCATTTCAGGAAAACCTTCTTTAGATGATGACAATACTCTTTATCAGACCTCGAGAATACTGTAATTTCATCTAGATAGATGAGTACAAATTTTTTCTTTTCCCCAATGAAGGCGATGTCCATGGCTTGTTGGAATGTTGCTCCTGCATTCATCAATCCAAAGGGAATTTTAACATACATGAACGTGCCCCAAGGAGTAGTGAAAGTCGTCTTCTCTCTATCTTCAAGAAAGACAGAGACATGATTGTAACCAGAGAAGCCATCGACCATAGACATCCTGGACGAACTAGTCACTCTCTGCAAAATGTGCTCCATTTTCGGCAAGGGGTAAATATCGTTTTTGGAGATTCTGTTCAAATTTATGAAATCGACACACAACCGGATTTCCCCATTCTTCTTCCTCACAGGCACCAAATTAGCCACTCACTCTGAAAATCTCAAGGGGATGATAATGTGTGCATCTAGTAGCTTCTTCAATTCCTTTTCCATAATAAACAACAACATGGGTTTTATCTGTCTGAGCTTCTACTTGAAAGGTTTGTCGTCTTCTTTCAGAGGGATTTTATGTGCAATGATGTTGGTGTCATATGTTCTCAAATCCTCATATGTCCAGGAAAACACATCAGAGAACTCTTTCAAAAGTTTGATATATTCATCCCTTTTCTCCTTTGACAGACTGTTGGACAATTTGACACATTTGGGATCCTCTTTTGTTCCTATATTGCATTCAGTCACATCATCCTCTTCAGTTGATCCTTCAGCCTTTACAACCACATCATTTATGACAAACAATCTCTCCAAAGGGACAAGCCCCTTTGGAATATGGTTACTAGGCAACTGAACAATATGATGCTTAGAAATTTTATCCATAATAACATCAACATGAGGGATTTCCTTGGAATCCTAATCCAGATCAATATGCATATTAGAAAATTCATCCATAGTCTCAATGAACTTTTTTATCTCAATATCATCTTCAAAGACCTTCCAATGATTGACATTATTAGGAATAGAGGGTTTGTATTTTATCTCCACCTCATACATGAGTTTTGTGGGCAAAGGTACCTTGAAATTACTTGCAGAGACCACCAAGGAATCTGCCACAGATTTCTCCTATCTTGGAACAAGTGAGATATTAAAATCCAAGAAGAAACTATGAATCATATACCAGACTTCGTTTCTGTAAGCCCTTAACCTGGGATACTTATCATGATACCGCTTTTTGACTTGATGAAAAATCAACTCAACATCCCTAAACACTACTAGCTCCTCAATCTTCATGTCTTTGGCAGCTCTCAAACCTAATACAAGAGCCGCATATTCTGCCACGTTGTTTGTTGTTTCAAATTCCATCTTGCAAGACAAATATATGGTCTCTTGGGTGGGGGACATAAAAACTACTCCAACATGAAAACCTTCCCTAGAAGAGGCTCCATAAAAAAAAAATTCCAAGCAGAGGCATGGGGGGAGGATCTTCAAAAAATGTAATGGGATGCTTTCTTATTTTTATAGGTGGTTGAGGAGTATTAGTGAGATGTAATATGTTGGTTCCCAAATCAATATCAATTGAGAAAATGGGGTGGTTGATGGGATTTTCTTCATCACTAATAATGTAAACAAGTTGTGCTTCTCGATAAAGCCTTCTATTCTCCCCTCCAAACATAGAATGGTGGTATATGAAAGATCCATCTGCAAGGTTCCCCCCCAGTATTTTGATCCATTATCTAGACAAGATAATCTTAAACTTAGGGGGGACATTAGCTACCACTATATCCATGACCACACTCTTCATTGGCAATTGGAACAAGGAGACATCCAGGTCCTTAATAACACCTAGGCATTTAACCTTCCTGGAATCAAATGAATACAGGTCATGATAGGTTTTTGTAACCTCCAACCCAAGCTCATCCATGACAATTTTAGGCATAATATTGTGAGATGCTCCCAAATACATTAAGCAGTTGTGCAACACTTTTTCATGAATATTTAGTATGTATAAAAAGGAGGGGAGGAATCATCTCTATTCTCTACCAAAGGCCCTAATATGACATCTATATTTTCATCTTGGAGGTTGACTGAGTCTGTGGAATGAAATGAAGGCTCGGGCTGCAACACTTTCGAGAGGCACCTTTTGAAGCCCTCATGCTTGACCAACTCTGAAAGAGGTACAAGGATCCTAATCTTTTGAATCTCATGCTCAAAACTAAACAAGGAGGGAGGCTTCATAATCTCCTTCACTTCTGGGATAGGTCTTTTGACCACTCGGGGGGGGTCAATACCTCCCTTTCTTTATAGTTGCCCACATCTTTAGTAGGATTCTTTACTCTAGTGTCTTGATTGGAAATATCAAGATTTCATTCTTTATTCTTTGACGTCATGCTATATCTATTTGGATTATTGTTGGTCTTTTCCTCCTTGCTCAGCTCATTTAGTTGGATATCCATGAGAGATTCCTCATATGCAGATTGGGTTGAATGAGGAAATGAGAAGGTGTCTCCAAGACAATGGATTTCAGGATCAACATCTTCTTCCTCTCCTTCCTCATCAGTAACAAGGCTATCTTGGAGAGTTTCTTGAATTTTTTTATCATCCCTATCCCTCATTCTTTGATCTCTTTGGATGATCCGAGGGGAATTATTTGGTCTTTTGAGGTTACCCCTATTATCAGCAATTGAGGGATTCCCATAGTTTTGCTTTCCTTTCAATTTCAACCTTTCCACCTCAGCAGAAAGTGATTTTACTAGCTTGGTCAATTCATCTACTTGAGGGTGGGAAACAGAGGAACCAGAGGTTGAAGCTTCACCCCTCCCTTTTCTTCTGTCTTTATTATCCTTGCTTAGTTTTTCAACTGCCAATATATTGGACTCTACTTCAAGGGACACATATTGCATATAAGACAAGGATGTAGCTCTTCTTTCTCTCAAGAAGAGGCAGAACTCAGGGTCGAAAGCACTAGAATAAGTAATTTTGGCAGAGGTTTATGTAGGCTTTATCTCAGTGGGAATTTTATTATACATTTTATTAAACATCTTTGAGGAGTCAGAAAAAGACTCCCCTTCTTCTTTATTAAGTGACCCAAACTATGTAATATAGTAAAGGAAATATTTTTTACTCCTCCCAATGTCTTAGGAATGCATCATCTAGGGATTCAATCCCATCAATAGATCCAGGATCCAAGCCCCTAAACCATTTCCTAGCCTCACCATCAAGGCTATGCACAAAAAATCTCATCCATACATCTTCATTCACAATGACATAATTATCTTCATAACTATAAAAGGTTGCAAGGTTCTCCTCTGCATTTATGTCTCCCTCACTCGTGAACTTGGGCAATTGTTTAAGGTAGCCACCAGCTGGGACAACATTCAGAGGCTGAGGTAAAACAAGAGGGGTGTATCTAGCAGCCACTATGGAATCCATCCTGTTCCTAGGGGGATTAGAACCTGCCATTGGGATGTGAACTGGAGGAGAAATAGGGGAATATGGAGCATGGATAGGTGAGACTGGAACTGTGTTTCTAGGAGAAAGAGGGAACAACTGAGTGTTGGGGAAGAAAGATATGGGGTTTAAGGGAACACAGGTTTCCCCTTCTTTGGATACAACAACCTTAATAGGAGGAGGAGTAGTAAATCTCGGAGTGGGAAAATCTTCTAAGGTCTTGGGTCTAAAACACTTTACAATTTAAGGGGAAACAGGGGTGTCAAATATTTCTCCTTCTAAACCGAGACTAGGAGGGGAGAAATCAACAGGAAAACTCCCAAAATTTAAAATTCTGGGAACTCCAGCAAACGGTGAAATAAGAGAATCAGAAGCAGCTACTGGAGTTTTTAAATAAGGATCATGTAGATTACCAAAATCACATGATACAATAGTCACAATCCCTACTTGAGGGGTCTTTCCTTTTGTGATAATTTTATCTGGGTCAGCTTCAGGTGTTTCTAGAGGCAGCTGTGGAGTAGACCTCGTGTTTCTTCTTTTAGGAGCCACAAATGAAACAGTGGAGTCGCCAGGTGCAAGCTACAATATTCAAGTCACTGATATCTGATGCACCTTAAGAATTATAATTTTTTTTTGTTTCTTATCTAGGGAAATGTCTTCAATTCATTCCCCAGCAATGACACCATGAATGTTAGCACTGAGAGTCACCCTCAGATTGGGAAAGGATAAACCCAATACAAAACTCAATACATAAATGATTATAACATAAATGATTGGAGGTCAAATGGACAAAACTCAATACATAAATGATTATAACACAGAGACTGGACAAGAAATGCACAGGGAAGTGAGGGTCTCATTAACATTAGTCAATGATTTTAGTTTAAGGGAGAGTAGAAGGAAGACTTGGTGAGAAAGTGGAAAAATCTTCCATGGGAATCAAGCTTTCAAGAAACTTGGTGAATAAAAACTTAGTCTCAAGAGTGATCTTGAAATCAAGCTTCAAACACTAAAATATGTCAAAGAAACGTAGTCACAACAACATAGTAATCAAACCTTCATCACAATGCAACTACGACAACTCAACTGGATCCTCCAGGCCTGAGTCCTTCAGAGTGAGGAGAAATAAGATAACAAGGGAGCTGACTAAAACTGGTCACGATACCATTGTAATCAAACCTACATTACAATAGCATCACAACACTCGACTAGATCCTCCATGCCCGAGTTTTTTAGCACATTTTTTTATAGAGAGATGAAAAGAGGTTGACTTCTATTAATGAGAAAGTCTCAAAATTGTTACATAACCAGAGGATAGGTTTGGTATCCAAATATTACAAAGTAGGGATCTTTGCTCAACCAATCGAAGACCTTAACTAAATCTTGACCCGATCTATTTATACTCAGATCAGTCCACAACTACCAGGGGTGTGACCTAGATCTTACATTCAAATCCTTTCGTCTGCGATCTCTTTTGTCAGACTGAACGTCCATCCCTCTGTTAGATGCAATCTTAGACCAGGATGGGTTTGTAGGAAAATCTGTCCACAGGGGTACCACAGGCTGACAGTTCAGTTTCCATGGTCGAAACTTCCATGTCATCCATTTATAGAGTGAGACAAGGTTTCAACCACCAATCCTTCCTTCCATTAACTGCCTTTTCTAGAGAACACCACGAGACTTAATGCTCATGGGGTGACCACATGCTGCTCTTGGATAGGATTTTATATAAACACTTGATTGTGGATACGCTTAAAGGTGGTTTGGATTCACACTACTTTTGATCCTGCAATTCACCACCTTCGGCCACATATTACTTTTGCCTTACCATGGTTTTAATTGTGGGACTGCTCAAGAAAATGATCTCCTGAGCATGTTTCATCCCCACAATGGAGCATGACCACTGATCTTGCGATATTGGATGAGGCCCTTTGATAAATGGCTTAGTTATGGTGCTTTTATATCGACGGATCAGATCTACTTCTTCTCAAATCAATGACCACGATTTGCTTCGCGATTCGGACTTCAGAGCTTTCAATTTTCAAACGTCATTTTCCCCAAATGCTTCTATTTGAAGCTATAGATATGATGACATGTTGCTTCCATAGATCAATGGTTGAGATCCTTTTGGGTCTTTGGACATTGGAGAAATCAAAGCTCAAACCTTGGCTTCCTCCATGTGCTTTTACCTAGAGCTAGGGATCTGATGATGAGTGGCTCTTGCAGATCAACGACTAAGATTTACTTCGTACTTCGGGTTTTGTAAGTTTCAAAAGTGAAACATGAAAAATTTCCCAGAGGAAAATCCTTGAAATGAATGATCTGCAGCCGCATGGCCTCCACAGATCAATGGTCCAGATTCACTTCGGGCCTTCGGTACTTCGGAGATTTCGACACTTCAACACTTCGAACCTATGGGAATTTTACGCACTTCTCACTTCAAATATCCCAAAGCTAATTTTTTCGAAGCCATGTATCCACTGCAACCTAGGATGCTAATCTAAACTTCACATGGAAATCATGTCGTTGAAAACTGAACTTTGCATGTTTTCTTGATTCGAGTCCATAACGGAATGCTTTGAGTGTTGCGCTTTGTTCTCATGGTTGCGGCCTGTGTAAACAAAGACTTGGGAGACCTGTTATGGACTGGGGAAAACAAAGAGAATAGAGATTGAAAGAAATGAGGCAAGTGTTCATCCTCGGGGAAAAATAGAAAGGTTTTGAGCCAAAACTTCTGTCAGGTAAGACATCAAGGGAAACCAGAGATCTCGAACAAAAAGGGGCAAAAAAAAGCGACTTCAAAAGTCGAAAGGGAAAAACTTCAATATCTAGCCTACGAAAAGGAGAGAGGTAGGGAAAGGATACAGACTTAGGTATTCACAACAAACCCATACAACTCTTGACAACCCTATGCGATAACATTTGGCTCCACAGGGGATGGCGAACTCCCTGCGAGCTACCAAGAACGTGCAACTCTAGTTCCTTAGCTATTGGGTTATGGAGTCTCTTATTAAAAATGAAAGTAAAAAATAAAAACAAAATGGGAGTGGTATTTACAATAGTGGAACGCCGATTAGTCCCTAAAAAAACAATTCTTCAAAAATGCCCATTTATAGGGCCACCCAAAACCTTGGAATCCTCCAAGTTCTGCAATTTATAAGTGTTATTTGGGAATACCTCATAAATATTGAAGGGGCCAATCCATAAGGCTTCAAATTTACCATGTTTACCTTTTTCATTCTTGGGTGAATCCCATTTGAGCACCAGATCCCCCGACTGGAAATCCTCCTTGGTTGTCTTTTTGTCAAAGGCTCGATTTATCTTCTGTTGATGATCATGTGCTTTATCAAGCAATTGCTCCTTGGTCTACTACACTTCTACCAGCTGCATTATCCTCCTGATCATATCATCAAGTTCCCCTTGATATTCCTAGAATAAATTTTCCATAGGCAAAGCAAGCTAAGCAAGAAAAATAGCCTCCACCCCATACACTAGTTGAAAAGGAGAAATACCCAACAAACGTTTGGTTGTAACCCTGTCATCCCATAATGCAAACTTCAACTGTGAATCTAAGACTTTATTGTTGTATTCTAAATACTTCTTGATGATATTTGTGAGGCTCTTGTTATAATAATATGCTAAACCATTTCCCTGAGGGTAGTAGGGAGTAGAACGGACTAGTGTGATCAGATACTGCTTGCATAAATTAATTAATAGTTCAACTCTCAGTGAGGCAACATTATCTGTAATGATCCTTCTTGGAAAACCAAATATGGACATGATGTCTTCGAGGAAATTTATGATTACCTTGTGGGAGGCACTCCTTGTAGGGATGGCTTCTATCCATTTGGTAAAATAATCAGTGTCGGTCAAAATCCACCTGTGTTGGCCACTTGAGGCTGGGTGGATCTCTCCAATGAATTTGAGACCCCATTGTTGAAAAGGTCCAGAAACCATTACAGGTTTCAAAGGAAAATATTTGAGATTTTGTTTTCTAGCAAATGTTTGACACTTGGCGCAAGCTCTAATCTTTGCACAAACATCGGTAAATAGGCTGGGCTAGAAATACCTAGCTCTGAGGATCTTGTAAGTTGCGGTCCTCCAAAAATGATGTCCCGCACATGCTCTATCATGAAAATCAGTCATAGCTCTTTGGGCTTATTGTGAGTCTAGAAACCTCAATAGGAATCCCAGAGGATCCTTCTAGTAAAAAACCTAATCATTGATACAATATTTGATTGCTTTGAGTTTCAAAGTCCTCACCTTGTTTTTGTCCAAACCATCAAGAGGCTTTAACTTTTGCAGGAAGTGTATGATGTCTTTATACCAACTGTATCCTGCTAAGTTGGGGCTGACATGATGGTCTTCACCACCAGAAGTATGTACACTCTTCCACGTGAGGGAGTGTAGAGGGGGTGTACCCCCTCTGCAGGGTACGAGGGGGCTATCCTGCTGACTGGGGAGTCTGGGGGAAAACGAACCCCTAGTGGGGGTTTGGTGGCGAAGCCCCTGAAAGAAAAAATTTCCTTGTAAATGTATATTGTAATTTCATTGTAAATATGGACCTTTCATTATAAGGTAGCATATCTAACGATAGAGATTATGTTAGGGATTTTTTCCCTAGAAGGAAACCCCTTTTTATGAGGGAAATGTATTGCAGCTATGGTTGATGGCGAATATTGTATTCTAAGATAGGAGACTGTGAGAGAAAGAAGAGGAAGTTACAACAGGTTTGCTATAGGTTGTATCTCTTCATATGCTGGATAATAATAAAGGAAGGACCTGGCAATTTCTCTGGTGGACGTAGCCCACACTAGGTGAACCACGTAAATCTGTGTCTCTATTGTATTTTGTATCTTCTATGTTTTGTTTCTGCATTTGTTTTATTTTATTGCTCCACGGTCCTATTTTTATAATAGAGGATTAGAGTGGTGGAGACCCAACTGGAAGGAACTTATTTTCTTGTTTCTGAAATGTGCCAACACGAAAGTCTGTAACATTTTCATTTCTGTTGATCACATATTAATAGAAATACTCTTTTCCCGTTCAATTGATATCTTGAAAATATATTGAATTATTATTCCATGGGTGTATTTGTCATTTTTATTAATGGATTATTCTATCTAATGTGCTAACCTTTTATATTACCACCATATGCTTGCTCTACTTGTTTGTTGAGAACTTGTTGCAGGTATATAGCTTTGGGTCAAAGTGCTCAACGATGGACTTCATCGAACATCTAGACGAGGTAAGCCTCTTTCTTATATCACTTGCATATTGGTTTATATAGCATGTTGTTGGGATAGAGTTGATTTCTACAGTCATTTTCATCTGTTGTGGTTTACACTAGCCATAGAGAGATTCTCCTCGTAACAGAATTGGCGACCATACTAGGGATTAAATCTTCTTTCTTAGGGTTTGGAGTACTTTTCTCCTTAGATTGCTCTCATTTCTATTGTGTTTCTTTTCGAATTATTGCTTGACATTGTCTGGTCATTCTAGGTCTGAGTTCTCATCCTTTCTCCCTTGCCTAGCCTTGTTTTGAAGCATATACGCGCCTTTTTCCTTGAAAACTGCGTACATATGCAGGTTGTCTCACTACAAGATGCGTATATACGCTTTGTTTGCCTGAACAGTCGCGTACATTAGTTTTCCTTGTTTGGTTGATGGTTATGGTGGTTTTTGGGTGGGATTTGATGTTTGTTGAGTCTCCTTAGGTCTCTATAGTGCCTTTTGAGTGGTTGTGGGATGATAGGAAACCCTTTTTTGGTTGAATTTCTGGGTGGAGTCTTTCTCATCATTTTTTTATTTTTTATTGTCCTTGTATATTGGGCTGGGTGTTTTGCTGCTTGGTATCCTTCTTGAGTTATCTTTTTCTCTAAACAGTAGGGTTATATTTCAAGTTACTTTTTAGTCCATGCATTTTCAGTTTTGTTATATTGAAAATACAAAAAAATAGGCATTTTGCATTGCTTGGCATTTTTGTCTTTTGAAGTCCTTATCATTAGCTTAGTGCATATAGTGAAAGATTGCATTTTTACTTTTAAATTGCACAGTTGAATTTGAAATTGCATTGGTTTTTAGAAGCATATCATTCATTGAAAGTTAAAGTTAGGACTTTTCATTATTTTCATATTTACTTTTTTTTCACTCATAACACCATGATTTTCACTACCATAACTGTTTGAGTAATCACAACCATTAAAATCAATGCTATAATTTAAAATCAACTAGTCACGATTTTACTTTCTAGGGTGCACAAACTAGCCTAGGATTTAGTTCCTTGGAATAGGATATTGTGAGTAAACTTCTCCAAGGAAATTAAATCAACATATGTGTCTAAGTCGGGGAGTGGAGAAATCCATTGTATAATTGGTAAGATCAAGAGGCTCCTCTCACACCGTAGTTAATCATGACCTCACGCGAAGTTGGTTGAAGGGATATTCCCCCGATACCTACCTAACATCAGAGATATTTCTAGGGATCTATTTTTATATGGGGATGTTGATAGTTTGTTTACCTTCATTAGAGGCTGTGCTTTGAAGGTTTCAAGCCTTTCTACCATGCCCATATGGTGGACCTGACTTCCGACTGCTTGCATGTGCATGATTTATTCAGTGGTTTATTAGTTGCTTGACTTAGGTGTTGTTAGCAATGAGAGTCACTCTCATATTGTGAAAGGATAATCCCAGTACCCATCAGAGTATTTGGTGGATGTTTTATTTATGAGTGGAGGTAAAATGGAAAAAAATCAGTACATAAATGATTCTAACACAGAGACTAGAAAGACAATGCATAGGGAAGTGAGGGTCTCATTAAATCCAATCAGTGATTTGAGTTT
>JASDQU010751019.1:0-13546 GCA_032191745.1 Picea mariana | reverse complement strand
CTCAAAACTAAACAAGGAGGGAGGCTTCAGAATCTCCTTCACTTCTAGGATAGGTCTTTTGATCACTCGGGGGGGGTCAGTACCTCCCTTTCTTTACTGTTGTCTGCCACATCTTTAGTAGGATTCTTTACTCTAGTGTCTTGATTGGAAATATCAAGATTTCATTATTTATTCTTTGACCTCATGCTATATCTATTTGGATTATTGCTGGTCTTTTCCTCCTTTCTCAACTCATTTAGTTGGCTATCCATGAGAGATTCCTCATATGCAGATTGGGTTAAATGAGTAAATGAGAAGGTGTCTCCAAGACAATGGATTTCAGGATCAACATCTTCTTCCTCTCCTTCCTCATCAGTAACAAGGCTATTTTGGAGAGTTTCTTGAATTTTTTTATCATCCCTATCCCTCATTCTTTGATCTCTTTGGATTATTTGAGGGGAATTATTTGGTCTTTTGAATTTACCCCTATTATCAGCATTTGGGGGATTCCCATAGTTTTTCTTTCCTTCCAATTTCAACCTTTCAACCTCAGCAGAAAGTGATTTTACTAGCTTGGTCAATTCATCTACTTGAGGGTGGGAAACAGAGGAACCAGAGGTTGAAGCTTCACCCCTCCCTTTTCTTCTGTCTTTATTAGCCTTGCTTAGTTTTTCAATTGCCAATATATTGGACTCTACTTCAAGGGACACATATTGCATATAAGACAAGGATGTAGCTCTTCTTTCTCTCAACAAGAGGCAGAACTCAGGGTCGAAAGCACTAGCATAAGTAATTTTGGAAGAGGTTTATGTAGTCTTAATATCAGTGGGAATTTTATTATACATTTTATTAAACATCTTTGAGGAGTCAGAAAAAGGCTCCCCTTCTTCTTTATTAAGTGACCCAAACTATGTAATATAGTAAAGGAATATTTTTTACTCCTCCCAATGTCTTAGGAATGCATCATCTAGGGATTCAATCCCATCAATAGATCCAGGATCCAATCCCCTAAACCATTTCCTAGCCTCACCATTAAGGCTATGCACAAAAACTCTCATCCATACATCTTCATTCACAATGAAATAATTATTTTCATAACTATAAAAGGTTGCAAGGTTCTCCTCTGCATTTATGTCTCCCTCACCCGTGAAATTGGGCAATTGTTTAAGGTAGCCACCGGCTGGGAGAGCATTCAGAGGCTGAGGTAAAACAAGAGGGGCGTATCTAGCAGCCACTATGGAATCCATCATGTTCCTAGTGGGATTAGCACCTGCCATTGGGATGTGAACTGGAGGATAAATAGGGGACTATGGAGCTTGGATAGGTGAGACTGGAACTGTGTTTCTAGGAGAAAGAGGGAACAACTAAGTGTTGGGGAAGAAAGATATGGGGTTTAAGGGAACACATGTTTCCCCTTCTTTGGATACAACAGCCTTAATAGGAGGAGGAGTAGTAAATCTCGGAGTGGGAAATTCTTCTAAGGTCTTGGGTCTAAACCACTTTACAATTTAAGGGGAAACAGGTGTGTCAAATATTTCTCCTTCTAAACCGAGACTAGGAGGGGAGAAATCAACAGGAAAACTCCCAAAATTTAAAATTCTGGGAACTCCAGCAAATGGTGAAATAAGAGAATCAGAAGCAGCTACTAGAGTTTTTAAATAAGGATCATGTAAATTACCAAAATCAGCTGATACAATAGTCACAATCCCTACTTGAGGGGTCTTTCCTTTTGTGATAATTTTATCTCGGTCAGCTTCAGGTGTTGCTAGAGGCAGCTATGGAGTGGACCTCGTGTGTCTTCTTTTAGGAGCCACAACTGAAACAGTGGAGTTGCCAGGTGCAAGCTACAATATTCAAGTCACTGATATTTGATGCACCTTCAGAATCAGAATTTTTTTCACTTTCTTACCTAGGGAAATGTCTTCAATTCATTCCCTAGCAATGACACCATGAATGCTAGCACTGAAAGTCACCCTCAGATTGGGAAAGGATAAAACCAACACCCATAAGAGTATTTGGTGGATGTTTTATTTATGAGTGGAGGTCAAATGGACAAAACTCAATACATAAATGATTATAACACAGAGACTGGACAAGAAATGCAGGGAAGTGAGGGTCTCATTAACATCAGTTAATGATTTGAGTTTAAGGGAGAGTAGAAGGAAGACTTGGTGAGAAAGTGGAAAAATCTTCCATGGGCATTAAGCTTTCAAGAAACTTGGTGAATAAAAACTTAGGCTCAAGAGTGATCTTGAACTCAATATTCGGACACTAAAATATGTCAAAGCAATGTAGTCACAACAACATAGTAATCGAACCTTCATCACAATGCAACTACGACAACTCAATTGGATCCTCCATGCCTGAGTCCTTCAGAGTGAGGAGAAATAAGATAACAAGGAATATGACTAAAAATGGTCACGATACCATTGTAATCAAACCTACATTACAATAGCATCAGAACACTCGACTAGATCCTCCATGCTCGAGTGTTTTAGCACATTTTTTACAGAGAGATGAAAAGAGGTTGACTTCTATTAATGAGAAAGTCTCAAATTTGATACATAATCAGAGGATAGGTCTGGTATCCAAATATTACAAAATAGGGAGCTTTGCTCAACCAATTGAAGACGTTAACTAAATCTTGACCCGATCTATTTATACTTAGATCAGTCCACAACTACCAGAGGTGTGACCTAGATCTTACATTCAAATCCTTTCGTCTGCGATCTCTTCTGTCAGACTAAACGTCCATCCCTTTGTCAGATGCAATCTTAGACCAGCATTGGTTTGTAGGAAAAATTGTCCACAGGGGTACCACAGGCTGACAGTTCAGTTTCCATGGTTGAACCTTCCATGTCATCCATTTATAGAGTGAGACAAGGTTTCAACCACCAATCCTTCCTTCCATTAATTACCTTTTCTCGAGAACACCACGAGACTTAATGCTCAGGGAGTGACCACATGCTACTCTTGGATAGGATTTTATATAAACACTTGATTGTGGATACACTTAAAGGTGTTTTGGATTCACACTACTTTTGATCCTGCAATTCACCACCTTCCGCCACATATTATTTTTTCCTTACCATGGTTTTAATTGTGGGACCGCTCAAGAAAATTATCTCCTGAGCATGTTTCATCCCCACAATGGAGCATGACCATTGATCTTGTGATATTGGATGAGGCCCTTTGATAAATGGCTTAGCTATGGCACTTTTATATCGACGGATCAGATCTACTTCTTCTCAAATCAACGACCACGATTTGATTCGTGATTCGGGCTTCAGAGCTTTCAATTTTCAAACCTCATTTTCCCCAAATGCTTCTATTTGAAGTTATAGATCTGATGACATGTGGCTTCCATAGATCAATGGTTGAGATCCTTTTGGGTCTTTGGACATCGGAGAAATCAAGTCTCAAACCTGGGCTTCCTCCATGTGCTCTTACCCGAAGCTAGGGATCTGATGACGCGTGGCTCTTGCAGATCAAGGACTAATATTTACTTCCTACTTCAGGTTTTGTAAGTTTCAAAAGTGAAACATGAAAAATTGCCCAGAGGAAAATCCCTGAAATGAACGATCTGCAACCGCATGGCCTCCACAGATCAATGGTCCAGATTCACTTCGGGCCTTCGGCACTTCGGAGATTTCGACACTTCGACACTTCAACACTTCGAACCTTTGGGAATTTTACGCACTTCTCACTTAAAATATCCCAAAGCTCATTTTTTTGAGGCCACGTATCCGCTGCCACCTAGGATGCTAATCTGAACTTCACATTGAAATCATGTCGTTGAAAACTAAACTTTGCATGTTTGCTTGATTCGAGTCCATAAGGGACTGCTTTGAGTGTTGCGCTTTGTTCTCATGGTTGCGGCGTGTGTAAACAAAGATTTGGGAGACCTGTTGTGGACTGGGGAAAACAAAGAGAACAGAGACTGAAAGAAATGAGGCAAGTGTTCATCCTTGGGGAAAAATAGAAAGGTTTTGAGCCAAAACTTTTGTCAGGTAAGACATCAAGGGAAACCAGGGATCTCGAACAAAAAGGAGCAAAAAAAAGCGACTTCAACAGTCGAAAGGGAAAAAATTCAATATCTAGCCTACAAAAAGGAGAGAGGTAGGGAAAGGATACAGACTTAGGTATTCAAAACAAACCTATCTGACTCTTGAAAACCCTATGTGATAACATTTGGCTCCACAGGGGATGGCAAGCTCCCTGCGAGCTGCCAAGAACATGCAACTCTAGTGCCTTAGCTATTGGGTTATGGAGTCTCTCATTAAGAATGAAACTAAAAAATAAAAACAAAATGGGAGTGGTATTTACAATAGTGGAACGCCAGTCAGGCCCTAAAAAAACAATTCTTCAAAAAATGCCCATTTACAGGGCCACCCAAAACCTTGGAATCCTCCAAGTTCTGCAATTTATAAGTGTTATTTGGGAATACCTCATAAATATTGAAGGGGCCAATCCATAAGGCTTCAAATTTACCATGTTTACCTTTTTCATGCTTGGGTGCATCCCATTTGAGCATCACATCCCCCAACTGGAAATCCTCCTTGCTTGTCTTTTTGTCAAAGGCTCGCTTTATCTTCTGTTGATGATCATGTGCTTTATCAAGCAATTGCTCCCTGGTCTGTTGCACTTCTACCAGCCGCAGTGTCCTCCTGATCATATCATCAAGTTCCCCTTGATATTCCTAGAATAAATTTTCCACAGGCAAAGTAAGCTAAGCAAGAAAAATAGCCTCCACCCCATACACTAGTTGAAAAGGAGAAATACCCAACAAACTTTTGGTTGTAACCCTGTCATCCCATAATGCAAACTTCAACTTTGAATCTCAGTCTTTATTGTTGTATTCTAACAACTTCTTGATGATATTTGTGAGGCTCTTGTTATAATAATATGCTAAACCATCTCCCTGAGGGTAGTAGGGAGTAGAACGAACTAGTGTGATCACATACTGCTTGCATAAATTAATTAATGGTTCAACTCTCAGTGAGGCAACATTATCTGTAATGATCCTTCTTGGAAAGCCAAATATGGACATGATGTCTTCGAGGAAATTTATGATTACCTTGTGGGAGGCACTCCTTGTAGGGATGGCTTCTATCCATTTGGTAAAATAATCAGTGGCAGTCCAAATCCACCTGTGTTGGCCACTTGAGGCTGGGTGGATCTCTCTAATGAATTTGAGACCCCATTGCTGAAAAGGTCCAGAAACCATTATAGGTTTCAAAGGAAAATATTTGAGCTTTTGTTTTCTAGCAAATGTTTGACACTTGGTGCAAGCTCTAATCTTTACACAAACATCGGTAAATAGGTTGGGCTAGAAATACCTAGCTCTGAGGATCTTGTAAGTTGCGGTCCTCCAAAAATGATGTCCCGCACATGCTCTGTCATGAAAATCAGTCATAGCTCTTTGGGCTTCTTGTGATTCTAGACACCTCAACAGGACTCCCAGAGGGTCCTTCTAGTACAAAACCTAATCATTGATACAATATTTGATTGATTTGAGTTTCAAATCCCTCACCTTGTTTTTGTCCAAACCATCAGGAGGCTTCAACTTTTGCAGGAAGTGTATGATGTCTTTATACCAACTGTATCCTGCTAAGTTGGGGATGAAATGATGGTATTCACCACCAATCTCAGTTTGTTGATTTTCTGAGTCTAATTCATGAAATTTACCCCCAATTCCCTGCAATTCGATTCAGCCAGTAACCTGGCTAAACCTTGACCTTTCACCAATTTGGTGGGTTTTATTTCCAGGTCAAACTCCAAAATTTTTGTGATCCACTTTCTTCTTTTCCCATGAATATTAGGTTGGATCATAATCTCCTTTAGTGAGGCTGAAGGGACATATGCAATAGTTTTTGAATGTAGAATAAAGATCCTGAAATCCTTGAGGGATTTCACGAAAGCGTAAGCTTTCTTCTCCATAATATCATATCTTGTTTCTGGATCTCTCAGTGCTCTGCTAAAAAAAGAAATAGGCTACTCCAGCCCCTCTGTATATCTTTCTAACAAAGCAATAGCAAGTGTATCATATGAAGAGAAATAAAATATCAGAAATTCCTTAGAATAGTCAGGGCTAATGAGAATAGGTTATTCTGTCAAATCCCTCTTGATTTGGTCGAAAGAATTTATGGACTCAGCAGACCATTTCACTTCGTTCCTCTCTCTGAGCATGGTTGTAATGTATTTAACCAACTTAGGAAAATTAGAAATGAACCTCCTCAGAAAGTTGATTTTACCCAAGAAATATTGAACCTCTTTCCTGGATCTGGGAAAACATAAGGACTAGATGGCCTCTACTTGGTTTGGATCAATATTCACCCCTTCAGCTGACACAATATGCCCCAACAATTTTCCCTCTTGCATGGAAAATAAAGACTTATTAGGATTGAGAGAAAGACCAAACCTTCTACATTTCAGGAAAATCTTCTTTAGATGATGAAAATGCTCTTTATCAAACCTGGAGAGTACTGTAATTTCATCTAGATAGATGACTACAAATTTGTCCTTTTCCCCAATGAAGGAGATGTCCATGGCTCACTGGAAGGTTGCTCCTGCATTCATCAATCCAAAGGGAATTTTAGCATACATGAATTCCCCAAGGAGTATTGAAATCCATATTCTCTCTATCTTCAGGTAAGACAAAGATTTGGTTGTAACTAGAGAAGCCATCTACCATAGACATCCTAGACGAACCAGTCACTCTCTGCAAAATGTGCTCCATTTTTGGCAAGGGGTAATTATCCTTTTTGGAGCTTCTGTTCAAATTTCTAAAATCGACACACAACTAGATATCCCCATTCTTCTTCCTCATAGGCACCAAATTATCCACCCACTTTGAAAATATCAATGGGATAATAATTTGTGCATCTAGTAGCTTCTTCACTTCCTTTTCCATAATTAGCAATAGCATGGGGTTTATCTTCCTGAGATTCTGCTTGAAATGTTTGGCATCTTCTTTCAGAGAGATTTTATGTTCAATGATGCTGGTGTCATATGTTCTCAAATCCTCGTATGTCTAGGAAAACACATCAGAGAAATACTTCAAAAGTTTGATATATTCATCCCTATTCTATTGTGACTGCGTTGCTTTGACATATTTCAATGTCTGAAGCTTGAGTTCAAGAGAACTCTTGAGCCTAAGTTTTTCTTCACCAAGATGCTTGAAAGCCTGATGCCCATGACAAACTTGTCCACTTTCTAACAAATTCTTCCTTCTTCTTGCCCTTAAACTCAAATCACTAACTAGAGTTAATGAGACACTCACTTCCCTGTGCATTACCTATCCAGTCTCTATGTTAGAACCATTTTTGTACTGAGTTTTGTCCATTTGACCTCCACTCATAAATCAAACATCCACCAAATACTATGATGGGTACTGGGCTTACCCTTTCACAATTTGAGCATGAATATCAGTGCTAACAAGTGTCTCATAGGTTGCTTGAAGGGGTTATTTTGCAGGTACCCTGGGTCAGATAAGGGTCAGACATCACACAACCTTTATGGAGGATTACCTCTTTGAGGGGATCTGACTGACTAGTTGTTAATCCCATGAGGGCCCTTATAACTAATTTTTTTACCTCCAATCTTTAGTAGGGAGTCTCAGGACCCTCTTGGGTGAGACATACCTTCCTTAGGGAGGGACGCCACTCAACCAATTTACCCTGTTTATATGCATATTGTTCATTTGAATTTTGGTGTGCTCTTTGATTACTAGTTGGCCTTAAGATATATTTTTTATCTTTATAGTATTAAGTCATCATGGAGCCAGACTAGCCTCCCCGCCAGTCCCTTTGCTTATTACAGTTACCACTAGATTTCGAGTCTTTTCCTTATAAAAGGCATAGAGTTATTAGGAGTGGTACACACACATCCACCGTTCAGACTTGTGATTCTATAAGGATGAGTATTGAACCTAGTCTTCAGAACACTGGGATCCCTTCGACTCCCATACCTACTATAGTTAATGGCACCCCTTCAACTCCTGTAACCTCAATGGTTGTATTGCTGGAGTCACTTATCATTACTATGGCTTTGACTATAGTAAATGCTCAAGATACCACCTCGAACCCTTTTGGGTCTCTTGGTCACTCACTGGGATATAATTCTTAGTCTATCCCTATGGCTTCTAGTCTTTTTTCTTATGGTATACCCAAATTCACTTCACAGTTTTCGAACTCCATCCCAGTTGTTGGCCCTAATCCTAGCATTGGGTTTGGGGGAAATAGACCTCCCTACACTCCTTTTTTGTTTGGTGGATATCAAATCCCTCAAATGACTCCTAATTTGGGAGGCATTCCTACTTTTAATCCTGGGTCCAACCCTCCTACTTCTGGGTGGAGAAACCAACCTGGTGGACAAGCTTCGACTCAAGTTTCATCCTACAACCCTACCTCCTTGGTGCAGATTCTAACCAATACATTTGGAATGATGAATCCACCTCTATCTTCTAGATTCCCACCCGAAGGTGGTCATTTCCACGCTTTGGGAAACCCCTAACCTGGTTCTAATCTGGCTAGGGGAAATTTCTATAACCCTCAATAGAACATTCATACTGGAATGATGCCCAACCAACCTTTTATGAGTTAGAATGGAGGAGGGCCTTATAATCCCGGACAGGGCCATGGTGTTTACCAGAACCTTGGATGGCCTACAATTCCTCAAGAAAAATCTTTCCCCGAAGCTTGGGGCTAGATGTCACAACCCTGTCTCCCTTTTATGGCCATGCTTAATCTGCCAGACTTGTCTAAGTTAATGAATGACCCTATGATTCATGAGCCTACATGGATCCCCGTCCCCACCAAGCTTCCTTTGGACATCCCAAAGTTCGAAGGTAAGAATGGAGAGGATCCTGGTGATCACGTCACTACCTTTCACCTTTGGTGCTCATCGAATTCCCTTAATGATGATTCTATTTGATTAATATTATTTCAATGCTCCCTCATCGGAGTTGCTGCAAAATGGTATATTGAGCTACCTAGGGGGGCATATGGGACTTTTAGTCAGTTGGTGATGGTCTTCCTTAACCACTTCGAATTTCCCCTTTGTTATGATGTTGGCCTAGAATTGTTGTCAACTTTACGCTAGGATACCACCACTCATATCTCAGACCATATCCAGGAGTGGTGTAGACGAAAGAGGTTGATTAAGACCCCTATACCCTGAGAATTTCTTTTAGAACGGTTCCTTAAGTCTTTGCACGCTCCTATCTCAAGGTACATTGCTACTTCTGGGGTTACCACTAAGGAAGAGGCGATCTTTAGAGACCAACAGTTAGAATTGATATATTGTCAGTCTGGAATGCTATACCACCTTCTTCTGGTTGCACCATGGTCAACTTACGACCTTAGGAAAAATATCGTACCTCATGCTGACGACATTGTGGGTGCTGCCAATGTAAATTCTACAGACTCAGTGATAAGCCATATGAAAGAATTGTCTCTAAACCAGTCTGCAGGAGGGCTAGCTTCATCTATGTCTTCCAACCCCACTCAGTCAGTGGATGTACACTCCATGCAATCGTCGGCCAACCCAAATGGTAACCAACAATCAAGAGGGAATAAGAATAAAGGGCGTAATAATAGTAAGGGTGGGAAAAATGGTAATAAACCCAAGGACAATGGTAATAATGAGAAGATGGGTAATAATGCTCGAGAGGGAAAACGAGAAATACATAAGGTGAAGTTTCCCTATAAGATTTGCACATATGATCACCTTACTCATTTATGCCCTAAAATTGTAGAAGCTACGATGCTATTGTCTCTACCGCTACCGTGTTGACAAATCCATTCCCACATAATCAACACATGGCCTCGAGCTCCTTAAACGTTGAAAATGCGGCTGGTGGGAGTCAAAACCAACCATCGCAAGATGATGACCATTTATGTATCAATATGGTCGATGAAAAATTTAATGTAGCCACTCAATATCGAGACTATATCTCTTCACAAGCTATTCCTAGTCTAGAATCTCCTCCACCTCCTCTAGAGACGACTTTATAGATTGAAAAAATAGAGCCACCACCTCATATTCTGAAAGGAGTACTCAAGTGCTCTACACATAATCCAAATGCTAGAGCCACCCAAAAATACTCTATTGTTGAAGACCTGGGTCAAGCCCCTTGTGCAATGTCGGCTTTGGAGATACTCCAGAAATGTCCTTCATAGAGAAATGCCTTACTATCTGCTTTAGGATCTCTAGAACCCAGTGGCTCAAAAGTTAAGTTTGACATCATAGATGTGAAGCCTCTCTTGCCTTGCCATGTGGCTTTTAAAATCCACGTGGAGTACTCAAAGTATACCATCAAACATGTGGTTGTTGATGAAGATGTTGTTTCTTGTGTGATGTCCCTAATCTGTTGGAAAGCTCTCAGTTCTCCGACTCTTTTCAAGTCATCAAACATGTTGACTGCTTCTGATGGTCATTCCTTCCTCCCTCACGATATTCTCCCTACCTTTCCAGTTGAGTTAGGTGGGAAGATGGTATAGGTGGAGGTGGAGGTAGTTTATGCACCTCTTGATTATAACTTGTTACTAGGATGCAATTGGACCTATTGTATGATTGTCATCATGTCGTTTGTCTTTTGTACTCTTTGTTTTCCTCATGAAGGGAAGATCGTGACGATCGATCAATTATCGTTTGTGTTCTCTAGTCCTAATGCATCTATTGGACTATCGATCCCTGTGATCGACAATTCTTAGCCGAAAATAGAGAATATCGATGTCAGAATGTATTCTTCCCTTATGGGCACTTTCGACTTCGTAACATCGAGTCATCATGTTTATGCCATGTCTAGTAGATTTGTTTAGACTGGGAGGTCCATTCCTTTCCGCACTTCTTATTTTAGTGATTCGTGGACCCTACATTCCTCGACTTCATCCTATGAAGGTCAGTTACATGTTGGGATGGCCATGCCACTATCGGCAACAAAGATTGCGTATCAAGTTGTTCTTGACTCTTCTGTCGATCCTGATCTTGTTCCCTCGTCGACGGACAAGGAGGATCCCATTCTTAGGCCTGTGCAAGCCACTTTGTTGTCTTGTTCACATGATTTCCTCGATGATACTTTTCCTTCAGATGAAGCTATCATCAAAGCCATGAATGGTTCTGACAAACCTTGGGACGATATGCATCACTGCTCTTATTTTCTCCCAGATCCTGAAAGAATCGAACAAGATGATTTTCAATCTACTTTGAGTGAGATAGTCAGTCATGTTGTAGTTCCACTTGATACACATGACATTTATGCCAAAGGAAACATGGCGAGTATTTATTCTACCATCAAAATCAATATCTCTTGTACCCCTGGCAAGGTTGAAAATGTAAATATCGGTGAAGATTGTTCGCCAGAAGTAATCCTTATCTACACTGAACTCTTCAAGGAATTTTGATACATATTTTCTTGGTCATATGAATATATGCCAGGAATCGACCCTTGTATTTTCCAACATGAAATTAAAACTTAACCGGATGCTAAACCTGTTTGGCAACGTCTTAGAGTTGTCAACCCTTGAAACGCCCCTGCTATTAAGGAAAAGGTGGAGAAGCTACTTAATGTTGGCTTCATCTACCTCATTCCCTTAACTGAATGGGTATCCAACCCCGTTCCTGTAGATAATAAGCAAGGAGCCATATGTTTATGTATGGATTTTCGTGACCTGAACAAGGCCTATCGTAAAGACAACTTCCTGACACATTTCATTGATTAAATTCACGACGAGTGTGCGAGAAGTGAAATATTTTATTTTATGGATGGATTTTTAGGGTATAAACAAATTCAAATCAAACCTGAGGATCAACATGAGACAACATTTATTTTTCCTTGGGATACTTTCGCATACCGAAAAATTCCTTTCGGCCTTAAAAACGTCGGAGCAACTTTTCAACGTGCCATGAATTTCACCTTTCACGATCTTAAGTTTATAGTCGAAGCTTACCTTGATGATCTTGTTTCTCACTCTCGCAAGAGAGAGGATCACGCTACTCAACTTTGGCTTGTTTTTGAAAGATGTTGTTACTATAGAATCTGGTTGAACCCTCACAAGTGCATCTTTTGCGTTAAGTCTGGTTGTCTTTTGGGTTTTCTAGTTTCTAAGACCAAGATCATGGTAGATCCACTAAAGGTTGAGGAAATACTTCGATTGTCTCCCCGTGCACGATTAGAAAACTTCATGGTTTAAAGGGGAAAGCTAACTTTCTTCGTCTGTTTATAGTGAACTATGCCACCATCACTAAGGGTTTCCTGTGTCTTTTGAAGAAGGACACCCCTTTTGTCTAGGATGAGCGAGCCCAGGAGTCCTTCAATTCTTTGAAGAAATCCTTGGTATCGACGCCTCTATTGAAGCCTCCTGACTACAATAGATATTACTTGCTTTATATCATCGCGTTTGAGGATTCTATTGGTATGGTTCTGGTTCAGGAGGATGATGAGCTCCATGAGCACATCGTCTACTATCTTAGTCAAACTATGGTCAGTCCTGAACTTAATTATTCTAACGTTGAAAAGATAGCTTTGGCTGTTGTTCATGCAGTCCAGTGTTTGTTTCACTGTATATTAATTTTCAAGACTACTGTGGTTTCCAATGTCAATCCATTTCAATACGTCCTTACCAGGCGTATAATAGGGGGAAAATATAATAAATGGATTCTCATTTTACAAGATTTTGATCTCGATTTTGCTTCGGTGAATTCCAAGAAATCACTAGTCTTTACAGAGTTAATATTTGATTTTCCATGATTAGATGAGGATGCTATCCATGTTGATTCATTTGCAGATGAACAAATTTTCCTTGTCTCATCATCTGACCCCCGGTATGGAGACATTGCTCTCTATATTCAAACCTTGAAGTTGCCTCAACATCTCTCACGAGATGACCGACGACGTGTAAGATACCAAGCTAAGAAATATAATATCATCAGTGACACTTTGTATCACCGAGGAACATACAATATCTTGCATCATTTTTTAACTCACGGAGAGGCTGAGTCAGTCCTAAAATTTTTCCAAAGTGGGGCTTGTGGTGGTCATCTATCCGGGCTTGCGACAACCCATAAAATTTTGCGATCTGGTTATTTCTGGCCTACAATCTTTAAAGACTGTATTGAAGCGGTTAATAAGTGTCATCCCTGCCAGGTGTTCAGTTGAAAAATGCACTTGCATCTATCCCCTCTTCACCGAGTCATGAACGTTGGTCCCTTCACCAAGTGTGGGGTGGACGTCATGGATTGCAACCCAAATTTGGCTAGGGGGCATCAACACATTATTGTGGTTGTCGAATACTTTACTAAGTGGGTCGAGGCCATTCCTATAGTTAAATATGATGGGAAGACTATCATTTTATTCATATTCAATCAAATTATCGTCTGGTTTGGTATCCTGAGTGAAATTGTCACTGATCATGTCAGTCACTTTCATAACGAAATGATGTAAGAACTAGCATCTAAGATGGGGTTTATACATGGTCATTCTTCTCCTTATTACCCCCAGGAAAATGGACAAGTAGAGGCCGTCAATAACTCTATCAAGACCATTTTACAAAAAATTGTCAGTCAG
>JASDQU010751018.1:125235-135607 GCA_032191745.1 Picea mariana | reverse complement strand
ATGGAGTTTTTCACAAGAAACAATCGATGGGGTTGGATCCAACTTCCTTGAAATCAAGCTCCATCAATTCAGTCTACAAAAGTCTCGATGAAATCTGGTTTTTGTTTCTTGTATTACACATGTTCTTGTTCACCTGTCCTCAATGCTCAACCAACATTTGATTAAGTCTTCAAATACATATCAAGCATTGATTTGATATCCTTCGTATCAGAACAACCGAGCCCAATGGACCACTAGACATCACCTTAGTGCACATTAGTTATCTAATCATCTATTCATTTGACATTCATTTGTCGAATGTCCACAACCCAAGAAAACACACTATACAACCTTAACGCACAAAAATAGTTATATCTTCTCTTGCTTAGATTGTAATTGTTAAATCTAACATCCTTCACATATAATCTACCAGACTATCACACCCTTTGGACCTCATCACTCAGCCACCACTAGATCTAGATCATATTTGATCTCATCCTTAAATATATGATCCATCTATCGAGACCATCAACATATCGAGTGCTCAACACTTCCTCAACCATCATATCCGTGAATAATGGTTTTCATTGATTCTGGAAATCCTCTTGGTCGGAGATTCAACTCTACTCTAATGAAAAGTATCGTAGGTGATCCAACAATCCTTGTAGGCTGAAATAAATGGCTTCCTTTATGTCATCCCCTCAACATGATCGATGGTTAAATTTTGTACCTTTTTCCTTTCATAATCTAGTTAGGTGGTACCCACATAGATAAATGGTTGTCATCTTATCCCATTCACACGCAAATCTATGGTCCAGATTTTTCCTTGGACCTCCTTTGTCAGAGTCCCAATGCATCCTAACACTCAAACACTCTGATGGACTCATTTTGAAAACCAATAGGATGATGCCACACATCGTATTCTCGACCTCAATTATTTTGAATAGATCATAGTTGTTGATCGAGACGAATGGACAAATCTATCGTAAACTAAGGCACAATGGAATTTTATTTGATACCCTCATTTTGGAGTGGTGAAACTTCCCCAACCTTCTGAATGTCAAATAATAAGCTCTGAAGGCATCAAAAAAGAAATATTCTTTGATACCCTTGATTTGGAGTGTAAACAAAAGGTTGAATTGTTTTACTCCAATATTCTCACTCTTATGTATGGTCTAGATCTCTTTGTTATGGCTCTGATATATCAATGGTTCATATTTTCTCTGATGGATTGTAGTGTCCTCCACGTGGAATCCTTCCACATGTTTTGGATGATGTGGCACCTCCAAGCCTGTGATTTCATCCCTTCCTCTTTCTTTTTTGTGTCATTGTGTTGACTTGTCATTGACAAGTCCTCCACGTGGATTCCTTCCATGTGTGTTGGATGACCATCCCTACTTCTAATCTTTTTGTATGAAAATCATTGTATTCATTCCTTCATCAACGATAATGGTTAGTCTCCCTTTCTTGTGACATCAATGATATCCAAGGATTTCTTCATTTGACATCAATGAAAACACAATTTCCAACAATAATATATCTCCTAACAACCAATGTGTTTCTTAATTTGATGATATGTGCCTCCATGAAGAATATGAAACATTTTTTAATATATGCATGGAACCTAGTAAGTGGGTAATCTTAATATTCTCCCAATACTGAAGATCATAAAATAGATATATCATTTCCATCCCAATGGAAATTTTCTCAACATAGGTGTCAAAAAATTCAGGATCATTGAACATAAGTTGCCCATTTTAATCAAAAAATTATTCCATTTCCTTCTCCATATTTGTATCATATGCCCTAATCCAATCTATTAGTTTCATTTTTTAGGTATCCAAGTTCTCTCTGGTTTACCATTGAAATAATATGAAACTCTTCTATAAGGGTGGTATTCCGGGAGGAATACCCTTGATCAATCATACACCAACTTTCGTAGGTGGTTGGAGAAAATAGCCTTTACAGAAGGTCCAAAACATTTACATCCATGATACCCTTTTGTTACAATACATGCAATGATATTGTATATAGAGCACATTAGTGTCAAAAATATAGTTGCACCAAATTAAGTATGCAAAATAACATTACAAATATAAAAAAATCAGTCAACATGCTTACTAGAGAAAACTCTTGTTCCTAGATAATAGGTTGTGGTGTATGCACATGTGCCATACAACATAAAATACCTCCCCATTGGTATGGGTGTTTATACATCATATACATGTATCCTTTCGAATAATTTATTAAATTGATCGATCAGTGGTTGGAGGTAGACATCCATTCTCTTCACTTGTCTTCTACTTGGGACTATAAGAGCCAATATAAGATGTTCATTCTTCATAGAAAACCATGGGAGGGTATTGTTATTGATCACTACCAATGTCCAAATATAATATTTGGTGTTTAGGAGGGAATAAGAGTCAACTCCATCCATGGATATGCTCAATCGTAGGCTCCATACTTCATCCTTTAATTTATCAGGTCGTGTATCCTTTATATGTTTCATGGCTATTGAATTTTCTAGGATTCACATAACTCTTGGTGTTCACTCGCTTATGTGCATCCTTCCTAACATTGGGGGGTTGATGACCTAGGGTTTATCCATAGTTTACTAACAAAACCCCAAGGCATAAGGATATCGATATTTAGTCAAAGATGAAAGAAGGTCTCACCCGAGATTCCATGAGAATCACATAGACCATATGGTCTTATGTATTATGTGAAGGGATACTTCATACAATGGAATTATAAGGTTCACATTCACTTATTCATTCATAAACCATTAAAACAATACCAAGCATAAAACAATAACATAGACATTCATATACTCAAAAAACACATAATGAATGATAGAGATAATAATAGCTTTGTATTATATTCATTAAAGCTTTAGGATGCATAAGTGAATCAACTCATATTTCACATAGAAATTCTCTTTGTGCTCTAAATCATTTTACAAACACTACATTACAATTCTCCATGCTCTCTATGCTCATTCTATACACTATTGGAATGACTCCATTACCGACTCTAATCTGGAATTTTTCCAAAATTATACAAAATTGATACAAGACTCAGACTAGACTCATACAAAATTTGGATCGGACTACTACAAACCTCATACATACTTCTTTCTTTTTCCAAAACCTGGACTATTCTCTTTTCCTTTCTCTACTACTTTTCTATGGCACTCTCTATATCTCTTCTCTTCTCCACTCTCTCTAGTGATTTCCATTTCCTCACGCTTCTTCTATGTACATGCAACCCACATAACCTCCTTCGAGAACTACAATCCTAATGAACTTTCTAGCTCATCCATCATCTTTCCCACGATCACTCATGTTGTCTTTGATCATTACTCAAGAATATTCTTGAAGATATTCTTGTGATTTGGAATGTATGCATTATGTTTCTGATCTTCTATGAAAAAAACCAACTTGGTTGACACATGTGCCTTATTTTTTTTGTTGCACACCTATTCATATGTGCACACAAAATTGATGTGCACTTAAATTTGATATGTGCACACTCAACTTACCCAAAATATTGGATTCCAACAGGCCCCCAACACTAGTATGTTTATCATCCTCTAGCCAATGGCGGTGTTGATGGAGCGAATGAAGTAATGGGGGATGGTGTTCATGAGTTCTTGGAGAAACTCCTGGAAATGGCCATCAACCTCATCAAAATGTTCATGCATCCACTAAGTGAGTTGAACCTCCTCATCAGTGTCAACTATTGTTACTTATGGAGCTTGAAGGTTGATGAGCTCCATTTTTTCAAGCACTGTGTCAGTCATTGCCTATGTCACTATAAGTTGAGCGTAATAGACTTGGGATTTATTAGTCTCTTCATTAGTTATTCCAGATATAATATGTTGTTCCACCCAAGCTACAATGATTTCTTTCATCTTGTTGGTAATGGATATCATCGTGGCTTGCACTGACCCAGGGTGAAGTAAGTTAGGGTGCTCTTTTTTTGGGTGACCTCTATTTTTGTAGCTCAGATCATTTCATCAATGGTGCCAATATCATGGGAATTTTGGAGGTGATTCTAGAGTGTGAAACTATACTCAACTAGCCCTGAAAAATGCTTTATTCACACTTGACCCTTTTGGAGTGCTTCTTCGGCTATGGCAAACCCTCATAGTAATTATGGATCCTTTGATGTAGACTGCTAGAGATTCTTACGAAGACCAAGGTTTTGTGACTCCAACACCTGGAAGCGCGCTTTGACAGCGTGAAGTTTCTGAGACATGGATACTTTTAGGACCTCTTCTATTGTGATGGGTACTTATGCGTACATTTCATCAACTGTTCTTTGGAACTCCTTGTGGGAAGTAACAGTCATGTCATGTTGATATTTTGTCTCCATGTGCAAAGATACTTCAGTTTCATATAATTCTTTCAATGTTTTATGAGCAAGTAGCTCTCTCTAATATTGTATGTGAGTCTCATTATGCACAACGAGCTCCAACTTATGTTGTTTCTGAAGTTTCTTGTCAGTCAAGATAAGTTCCTAGTGTATTTCTCCTAACTCTTATATGAGGGTGGTAATGTAGTTCGACATGCCCAAGGTAGGTACCGACACTAAATCAATTTTGAGATTTTCAACATCAAATGTGTTGAACTTGAGTGCCCTTCCCTGAGTGTTGTTGTTGGCAACATGGTCCTGCAGCTCTGGAGGTGATTCATCGGATATAAACACAATGGATAGTTATTGACAAAGATGGTTGAACTTACCTCTGCCCTCCTTTTGTATATTCTTCTACAAAACAAGTTTCCCCTTCAATTGTTTGACTAGTATCGGCATGCCAAGTGCAAGTTGTCCTAGACCTTGTGCTACAATGTCAGCTATCAGACCTTTGGCTTTGATTGTCCTTTTTATTTTTGTGCTTCTGTATGTTCTTTGTAACAGAATATGCGTACGCAATACTGGGAATTCTTCAATAATGGGTGTAGCATGGAAATATATGAAGTAAATACACATATTCTCTTCGTTCTCATGTTCTGCACTAAACCTGAGCTGAAGAGGTATTGTGGAAGCTAGAATGGCATTATTTTTCCATTTGAGAGCCTCTTTTTCCTTGCATGTCTCATCTTCCTGGGACATCCCTTGCTCCTTTTGTTGTGCATCCTCAATGTGTATTTTATCTTGATTCCTTTTGGTTTGTGTCTCAGGTATGTCCTACTCATGTTCAATGGTAGGTTTTAGGTGTTCGGTCCATTTCAAAACACCCTACTAAATATATTCTTCTGTAATGCAGAATGAAAGAATGGACATCGTGGCTACCTGGTCATCATTGGGATAGATATATGTAGTATGGAAATTACATTCAAAATCAAGAAAGTTCCCATACCTATCCACGACGTTGTGCAAGATGCACAACTACGAATCAATAGCCTAGATGAGTTGACTATACCATTTATAAAAAACTTTGTTTTTCTCGACCTAAATGTTGGGATTCTTATTGAAGTGCAATGAAATAAACCTGGGGGGAGCGAAGGACGGTGCATCCACTGCATCATTCTTGTGGCATGGAGGGGGCTTCTATATAATTATGGAAATATGAAAAATAATCCAGTTGTAGTGGAAGTCCTTACCTAGGTTCTAAGCTTCTAAGAAGTCTTCCACAAAATTATTAATGATGTAATGCATCCATTCCATCTAGACTCCTCTAACACAGTGTTCTACGTCAATGACTACCCTGAGTGGGAATTCAATTTTCAGCACTTCTAGAGTAATTTAAATGTTATAAATTGTGTGGCAAAGAGGACTCGACGATCATCAATTTCTACAATCACCACGTCGCAGGTCCCTCTACGTGTAGCATACTTTCCATAAATGTCATCCTATATTGCATCCTTCACTTTGAGAACCTATGTTGGTTCCTTGCCTTGTATTGGAGTACCTATAAGTCATGCACAGTCTCAACATCCATAAGGAATTTTTTTTCTAGATAGAGTTACCCTTCATGCAACCGAGCAAGAAAACATTGAACACATTTCATGACAGATATCCCACGACCAAAGTGAGGGAAGTCTACCAGTGTCATGATAATATCCTGTTGAAGGGGATTGGCCCATCCAAGCGCATGATTGTCTATGCATAGTTAGGGAAAAAGAGTTTGGGAAAATGAATTGGGTCACGAACATCATAGTTAGTGAAACAAATGGATTGAAATTTACCAATACGAGCGCCTATGAAATTGCTATTAGTAGGTAACATTGGTTCTATTATTTCTTTGTCACTAATGACATTTTATTTGTTCCAATCCTAAGTCTTACTGAATGAGGCCATCGTTAGGTGTGATCACTAGTCACCTTTGTATCTTCAAGCTTCTAGGTAGAGGTATGCGAATATAGTGATGGACTCACCTAAATTGCACATGTTCTTCACTCAGTGTTCTTCTCTGTGGCTTTGCACCTATTTCGCACCAGACTTGGGTGGAAATAATAATAGGAGAACCCAAGTATGGAGGTTTTAATGCATGCAAGGTGATATTCCTATGGTGGTATTGTCTTTCGATCTATTTTAAAGGATATTTATTGTTAACATGCCCTAGGATAATTACCACACATTGTGGGGGTCATCTTACCATAACGTTTCCCATCTTACTTTCATTTCCTCACCATCTTTTGTTAGGTAATGACCTATATTCCTATTGTCATCCTCCATTGGAACTCACTGATGGAACTTCGCAGTCCTGGTTCTATCCCTTCAGATCGATATAGAAATTAAACTTTGATTCATTTTCAAACATGCAAAATATCCATATTTGATTGTGGAATTTATCCCCAGATTATTCCCAAAACATCCAATATTGTCATTGGGGTAAGGTCTATCGCATTTTCCTTTATTATGTCGAGGTATGGATTCTACGAATTATTTAATGTGATAATGACTACTCTATGTATATGCAAAGTCTTACTCTTCATGGGTGATGCACATGGTTACTGCGCACCACTACGTTTGGGAAAAAATATCAAACCGTCACATCGGCCCCTGGTGAGTTGTGACATTTCTTTACTCAGATCCAGTTTCTTGGCCCTTTCCAAGGAGGATAATTAATAGTAATGGTTAGGACTTGGGGAATTTTTTGGCCACCCCCTCCTACATTGGGTTCAAAATTAGTCATGTGCCACTCATCCACTGGTACAGTGATAGTCGAAGAGACAAGAGGAACAAAACTTTGTACCAGAGTAGCATACTTGATTTTTGGATTAATTTTCCATGCATTTAGATTTTTCTTATATAGCCAAAGCCTCTCACATAAACACATATTATTGGATATCAACCCCTGGTATGAACCTCTCCTTAAATGACTCCACTAATTCTACCCATTCATGCAAATGTTCGTTATCATCTACCCACCATTGTTCGAGTATTCCTTCCTTCACTGTGTCAAGGGATTGTATATGGTGGGTGAAGGGAACTTGCTGGATTTTGGAAAGGAATGTATCAACCAAGTCTATTTCATCAAATTGATATGAAGTATAGGGATTGAACCCAACCTCACACGTTGCAATGGTAATTCATCTCCATGAACTATTATAATGTTATAAAGTTACTACGGAAGATCAAAAGGAAGAAGACCCAATAAATATAAAATTACAAGAGACTAAAGGGGAGTGTGACATAGTAGGTCCAGAACTATAATCCAATGCATATGCGAAGCCCTTAAGAGTGCACAAAGTGAACATTGGCACGAAGGAGAAACCAAAGTTTGCAAACATTGGTGATTACTGTAAAGATGATAATATGGAAACGATTTCAGACCTATTATGCGAGTATCAAGATCTTCCAAAAAACTTTTCAACTATGAAGGGAATAGATGGGGAATTGGGTGAGATGAATATCCCGTTAAAACCAAACACTAAGAAAGTTAGACAAGAACCTTATAGATTGAATACAAAGTATAAGGAAAAATTCTAGGTAGAGCTTGATAGAATGATATAATTTGGTATCATTGATCCTATAACAGAGTCCAAATGGACATATCCAATGGCTTTTCAAGATAATAAAATAGGGGGTGTTAAAATTTTTGTATAACTAAGGAAGTTTAATTTTGCATGTTTGCATGAACCATTTTTTACCCCCTTTACAGACAAAGTGTTAGAAAATGTAGGAGGGAAAAAGTCCTACTCATTCATGGATGGATTTTTAATATACCATTAGATGCATATTGCACCATAAGATAGGAATAAGATGACATTTGTGACAGAATGGGGAAGTTTCCAGTATACCATGATGTTGTTTGGGTTCTCTCATTTTATATTACCTGGTAGTTTTGCATTAATATTAGTGAGCTAGCTGGGGTGGATGGGAAATTAAAGAAGAAAATGGTGGCATTGCATTTTTCCCATCGAATACTAGCAAGAAACCCAACCAGTCCCCCTAATTCCCTACTGGTTCAACTATCAAGACCTTCCCCATCCCCACATTTTATATTATTAAGAGTATCCTTCCCCATATGTGATCTCTCCTTCGCCTGCTTCCCCAGGTAGTTTCTCTAAAACTGCCCCACAATAGTCATTAGGTTCTATTCCGAAACCAGGAGCCCTTGGGTGACCTTAAATATACCTTAAACATGCCTTAGAACTCATATTTATAGAGTAAAACACCAATAGTAGAGGCACTAGAGAGTACACATATGAATGGTAACTAAGGAACCAAACACACCACTACCATATATTTGACTGGATTAAACCAAATAGAACAACAAGATCTCTTCTCTTTTAGGCCTTTACCACAGACATGAGCCTAAAATTCTGGAGCATGCTTACTCTTTGCAGGGGAGTTCCACCAACCCCTCTTTCAAATGGATCTTATTTCTAGGGTAAGCACCAATAGCTCCATCAAACCCATTTATCAATTATTCTATTCTCTCCCAGTCGATCCAACCAAAACCATAAATGTTATCTCCCTCTCCCTAGTAGCATGAATGAGGGAGATGTAACAACAACCAATCCCTACTTCCACCTACCTCTCTCTCTACCACTCACCTACCTCCAACATCCAATCTCTTTATTCCCCAAATATTAGACAACTCTTTCTTCTCTGAATCACAAGTAGAATCTCTTTCTTATGGTGTAGTGAATCCAAGAAAGAATTGAAGAAATTAATAAATAAATTTGTTTTTAATTAGGAATTATGTTGTCAGGCAATCCATCCTTCCCCATCATATTTTTGAGATGACTTTAAATTGACTCCTAGGAGGTAAATCTGAGGTAATTACCAAAGATATTAATCAACAAGAACTAGAAGAAAGTGGTTTCTTGATAGTGATAGCACGTAACATCTCTTAACCTGGATGGCTTGGCATATTAACTCTTTTGTCAGAAACTCATTTAATAAATATTACGGTGTTAAGGTGGTGCGAAGGTGCAATACTTCATATATTTTTGTCCCACTGACTAAGCTTGGAACTTCTACCTGCCTAACCTTAGAGAAAGGTATCACCTGACATGCATTAATTCATCCATTTAGCTAAATAAAAAAGAGAGTTCAATACCCTGGCGGAATTATGTGCCTAGAACCCCCGACCTACAAGGGGTTTGATTATTAAAAATACTCGTAGATGCTATCTATCCTTTCCATCTATGTGAGTTATGCTAAGCCTGACATAAATATTGATGCAGTCTCCTAGCAGGTTTCTAAGCCTCCTTTTTCACTCTGATTGGAATGCAACTTCCATCCAACCACAACAGTTGCTAGATAAGAGGCTACAACCTGGAAAGTTAAGGATATTGAGCCAACCTGACTTAACTCCAATTCTTCATTCGACCTAACCACTATAGCTACAATAGAGAGATAATGAGAAATACCACAAATTTGTGTTAACCATTGTCGAGTTAAAGAATGCACCTGTTGTGTTTTCTAGAGTAGTTGTTGCATCCTTTAAGGAGTTTATTCATAAGTTTCTTGAAGTATACTAAGATTATTGGATTGTAATTAGCCTATTGAAAGACCATGTAGAAAATCTAAAGTTTATGCTTGATAGATGTATACAATATCATATTTCATTAAATTTGAAGAAATGTATTTTTTGTGCATCGTTTGGGATATTGCGAGGTCATGTGGTATGCAAGAAAGGTTTGTTGGTTGATCCTGCCAAGATAGTAGTAATTGTTAATTTTCCACCAGCTAAATTGGTGCGATAGTTGAGAACAACTTTGGGTCATACATGATATTGCAAGTGCACATATTACATCTCCAATGGAGAGTTATTGAAGAAATAAGATAAGTTTTAGTGGAATGAAGACTATCAGTAGGGTCTGGATGTATGGAAGTAGAAGTTAGTAACTACACCAATTCTAGTGTTCTTCGATTGGAATAAATAATTTCATATTGATGTGGATGCATCATCGAGAACACTCAGTGTAGTATT
>JASDQU010751018.1:109384-125187 GCA_032191745.1 Picea mariana | reverse complement strand
CAGGAAGTTATCGACTGTTGAGAATAATTACACGATGACATAAAGGGAAGACTTGGAAATGGTTTATTCCTTGTAGAAGTTTAGAAACTATTTGTTGGGGTACCACTTCAAGATGTATACAAATCACTCTACACTCAGATATCTAGTGAACTGGATAGTGTTGGGAGTGGGGGAGAATCTGCAGATGGTTATTATTGTTCTAGAAGTATGATATCTAAGTTATCATGAAGTAAAGGAAACTAAATGAAGGACCATACAATTTGTCGCAGATACTGACAGGAGAAGACACAAGGAACCTAGACTATAGTTTACCAGATGCACTTTTATTCTCAGTTTAGATGGTAGACAACCACTTTGCATAAATTTTCCATTATGTGAGCACATGAGTGGATCCATCCGATATGATAGTAGCACAAAAGAAAAATGTCATGGTAAAAGAAACAAATAATCAGTTGATTATAGGATATTTATACAAGTTGGGCGTAGATGGGATACTACGATGATGTGTTATAGAGCATGAGAGACCAATGATCCTAGAAGAGGTGCATGATGGAATGGTAGGAGGACATTATGCAAGAAAGGATACAACATAGAATATCTTACACAGGGCTATGTTGGCCCACCCTCCCTAAGGACGTGAAGGAATACTTTCATAGCTGTGATGTTTGATAGAGAGTAGGAATACCATCATGCATGGATGAGATGTCTTTGAATCTACAAGTCACTTTGCAGGAGTTTGACAAATGCACAGTGGATTTTGTCAGACCAATTAATCCACAAGCGAGGAGATCAAGAGCTAGGTACATAATTACCAAGACAAAATACTTGACAAGATGGGTAGAGGTAAAACCAATTACATACTACAATGTTGAGACATCTATCTGTTTATTATTTGAGAACATAGTTACAAGGTTTGGGTGTCCTAAAGTACTCGTGATTATTAACAAAAGAGTTCTATATTCAACACAGACACCCTTGGATAGACACCCTTTAGACTAACATATGGTCAAGAAGCAGTGATTCCCATGGAGTTTCTTGTACCGATTATGCACATCACTATGATGGCATACCTTATGAATTATGGCATAGTAGAATAAATACCATCAAAATTATTGATATTAGAGGAATACCGATTTGTTGTAGGGTTCCATCAACAAGTACGTAAGAAGCAAGAAAAGACATAACGAGATCGACACATCAAGCATGAGAATTTACAAACAGGAGATCTAGTACTTCTCTATGACAGTAAGTTATTACAACACCCGGGAAAGTTTAGGACACACTTGATAGGCCCATGTGTGATCAGAAATGTGACTGACGCATGTGATGTTTAGCTAAAATAATTGGATGGACAAATTGTGGAAGGACTACTGAATGGGAGTCGACTGAAACTATACAAGTACAACCATCCTTCCACGTACTATATGAATTGCATAGACTAAGTTGTATCATAGTTTATTATAGCAAGAAAAGTCAGAAAAAGAAAGAAAACTAAAGTAAAATAGGGGAAAAAAAATAAATTGGTTTAGGAAAGAAATCAGAAGAGGTAGAATTCCAAGAAGTTAAGATTAGCAGGTAAAAAGGACAAGTAGGAAAATGTTGCAGAAGAGAAAGAATCAAGCAAAAGAGGGAATAGATGAAGGAAGCAATATTGTGCATAGCGAGGAGATTTTGTAGAGAGAAGGGATCACACAGAGATAAGGGATCACACAAATGGCAAATAAGATAAATTAGTGCAATCCATGAGGGGACGTGAAATAAAGAGCTACTATGATGGTGAATTAGTGGCACTGGATAACAATAAATGTATATTGGCTAGAAGATTGTAATAGATTACATAATTGAACAGAGAATTCACCAAATATACAGAGTTGATGGAGAATTAAGGTAGGTAATGAATTCCAACCACTAGTGGATTAGACATAAATTTTTAGGTGCAAAGGGAAGATACAGCTGGTGATGAAGTATAAAATAAAGCAAAGGAACAACAAGGTAATGTTATTGTCATTCATTATTCATGTAGAGAACAGAAGTTACAAAGATGAAGTTAGAATGATGAAGTTTTAGAACCAGTGGGAAGTAGATATCAGTGTCACTGAGGAAGATGGCTCCACCTAAGGTAGCAACATCTTCAACGTCAGTACCCAAGAAACCACGCGGTCAACCCGCAAAACTATTGGTAGTAGAACAAACACAAGAGACATCATCCTCATAATCAATATTCCACAGGGATTATATCCCACTGAGAAAGCCATCAGCAAAACATGTCCATTTGTAAAAGGATGTGAAGTATTTGCTCGTAGAGCCATCGATTCCATAAGGAGTAATTGTAGAAGGGGACATGCTAGTTACGATACCTATGTTAAAGTATGTCGACCATGACATCACCAATGAGAAGAAGTTTCCTCAATCAGTAATGAATAAGTTTTTGATAAATCCCATTAGTTTTGAGACTCACATGATAGTAATCAAGCCGCAGATGTGGGCTAGGGGGTTGTAGAAAGAAGGTCTTGTAAAATTGTTTGATATACCCCATTTTGGATGGAGCCAGGAGATCAATGCATGTGCAAATATTCTTCTAATTTGTCTTCATGGGGGATACACGTGTCTAGATAGGACAATTTATATTGATATCGATTTAATAATGCACATTATTGGACTTTCTCCATAGGGGGAGGACTCATCTTTGTTGCTTTTTGATAAGAAGAATGAGAAAGAACTAGTTGAGAGCATGAAGGAAAAATTCCATACATTCTGCGGCCAATGTGGTTTAAACATTTCTAGAATATGCAACCCAATGGTAAGGTTTGTGATGCAATCCTTAGCCTTTAATTTTTTGAGAAAATGCTGAAAAGATCAAGTGCCAACAATGGTCATAGCGGCAACAAAAAGATGTGTAGAGGGTGTCCAAATGAACTGGGAAACATTCTTATTGAACCAATTTTTGATTGACTGTGAGGAAGTGCAAGATAAGGGGACCGAGTTCCATTATTCCTGGTTACTGATTCTAATAGCACTATTATCTTGGAGGGATCCATATGACAATCAATTTTTGGGAGTCACAAGGAAGCCTTATCTAGTTGCGTGGTATCAAAATCTTTGGAATACTATGCATAAGGTGTGATAGATGGACACCAATGTTGCATTTTCTATTTATAAGGAAACTATCATGGACAACATCTAGAGGACACCCTGCATACCACCCTGGGCAGTCGAAGCATATAAGGAAGTGGTGCACTTTAGGGAAAGGCGTCAACACATGTATCTATAAGAAAATAAGGACCCATATAAAAAAATGGATACCAAAAAAATACATATTTATGGAAGAGGAAATGGACCACATTACAGTCGATTGGGAAGACGAGTGGAATATTCTACTAGCAGAAACAGGGCCATCGGAGAAGAAAAAAATGAATGTACATGAGGGTAGTGATGATGAAAAATAAGGAGACACGTATAAAAAAGGAAATAGTATTGGAGAAACCATACAATAGACAATGTTGTGCACATAGTGGAAGAGGAAAGAACCAGAAACAGGGAAATCCAGACATCAAGGGACAAAGAACAAGGTCGTCGAAGAAGTGGATATCTAGGATTTAACAGAGGTATATTTGGATAAGATAGGAGACCAAGTGAACGAATTCACAGACTAAGAATTTTAACACACATCAAAACGATAGGAAGAGATGAGTAGAGGCATGCATGAGTAGATGTTTGAATTGCGACAACTACTAGAAACATCCAACGTTGCGTCAGGGAAACAGATAGAGGAACCAACAACAAGCACTACCAATATTTTGGATGCAAGGACGACAATATCCTAGTCCTTAGAAGTAAGCTAGCGATAGGGGAAGCAGAGTTCTCCACTACAAAGGTGCAAGAACAAGCAAGGGAACTAGGTCACATTGACTTAGTGCTATCACAACTACTAATAGAAGTATTGCATGAATTACATATGAGTGTGATGAAAGAAATGAACTCGCATGTGTACAAGACATCAAGCGAGTTAGTGAAGGTTGCGGTAGAAAATGAGGCATTAGAGATGGAGTAAAATAGCGTTAAATAGGATTGCCATGGATCCATGCAGAAGGTAGAAATAATTTAGTAGACATTCACTAAAGTATACCAAGAACTCCCAGAGGTGAAGACATAGAAGGAGGCCCTGGTGGAAGACCAAATAATGAAGATCAGTGAATCCATTCATGGCTTCTGCGCATGAATTTCTGACCTGGAAGCGCATATGACACCAAAAACTCCACCTGAAGAGAGGGACAAAAGGGAAAAAACTATAACAATAGTGTTGGAAAGTATAAATACTCTAGAATTAGAATGCACTTATATTTATACAGAGACTATGGGAATTTGGAAAAAACTTAGTGAAGATAAGGAGCAATAGGAAATTAGTCAGAAGATCTAAGCTACACAGGAAAAGGCACAAAAATTCAAAGACGTGATGAGCACATTATTGCTAACTATGATGAATGCTAACATAAAGTTGTATTCACAAATGAATCAACTAAGGACAGAGAAACATGATCATGCACACCAAATAGAAGTATTATAGGAGGAGGCATACAAAGTGACAATGACCCTAGTAGAAACTCAAGGAATAATCAAGCGATCAGTTGATGAAGGTGTTGAGAAGATACAGGCTTGGGTCACTGCCGAAATAGTTAACCAAATTTTGTAGAAGGAACTAGAGTTCAAGGAGAAGGTCATGACAGTGAAGGAGACCTTCAAAAAATGAATTTTTTTTTTCTGGAAAAAGGCCTAGGTGGCTCGGGATGAGCCACATGTGAGTGTTGGGGGCCTGTTGGATAAGCATTTTGGTTAATTTTTGGGATATTCACTGGAATAAGTCAAATAATAAAAGGTAGTTAGAAGATGGACTAGAGCACACGATGGGAGTGGACTTTAAGGAGTCAAAGTGAAACAGAAGGATGTGTGATGGAGAAACACACAAAAGGAGGAAAATGGTTATAGAACGTTAGAAATTTTGTCTACTTTGTAATGGGATTAACCTTATTTTTATGTATAAATATGTAATGGATTTTTGATATAAGAGGGTCCGAGGTTGCGAAGTTTCAAGGGTTTGAAATGTGGGAATTTATTAGTTCTTTTTGGGTAAGTTGATTTGAGTGAAGGAAGAAGCTTGAGGTATGATTGAAGAGTGAAGCTCACACTGCAGCAGAATGGCTAGACAGGTTTGGGTAATTTTACTATTGCATATTTTTTATCACAGTGCACAAATGTAAGATAATTATCAATGACTAATAAAAGAAGACATGTGTTGTGGACGTATCCCAAGTTGGGTGAACCATGTTAAACCTGTGTGTTGTGATGTATTGTGTTTGCATGTTATGATGTTTAATTTTATTGTGCAATGATGATATATGATGAATGTATTGTTCATATATGATGTTGTAATTTCTCGCATTGAAGTATCTAGTAATAGAATGAATTTTAAGTGGGAGAATGTCGCACATATAATATATTGAGTATTAAGTAATTGTTAAGTAATGGAAACTGCACACATGACTAAATGGTAGTAAGAACATGAAGAATGCCTCAGTTCCCCTCATCAATATAGAACCTTGGTTCTTGCAGCCCCTCTAGATGCCTCAGGTGAGACTTCACTTTCTCTATAGGTGATTCTTAAAGGGTTGGTGTCTAAGGTTTTGTTGGTATTTTGATGATTAACCCCAGGTATTCCCACTACATGCCAAAAATCCTACATAAATTGAAAAACCACACTAATAACAAAGGAAATGTCAATTTGACTATGAGTAATATAAATGATATCATTGACCAATTGTCGATATAGTGTAGCATCGAATGTAGGTTTTTGATCAATTTTGGTAAGATTTACTCTTGATGGAAAATGAGTAGCACAAGGCTTACAATTAACAATCTTAAATTATGTCAAAATATCCATCACATATTTAGAATGAGAAGTGAAAAATCCATCACAAAGTGGTAATACTTGAAGACCCAAAAAATAATGTAGAGTACTGAGATCTATCATGTCAAAGGAGTCAACAAGATATTTCTTCAATCTAAGGATGAGATCATTATTATTTCCAGTAATGAGTAAGTCATATAGATATACAACAATGGTCAAAGTGTCTCCATTAGTATGGAGAACATACAATTTGTAATCAGATTCACACGGTTTGAAACTAAGTCAAAGAAATAAATTGCCTATCTTAGCATACTAGGCGTGGGGAGCCTGCTTCAAACAATAAAGTGTCTTCGTGAGTTGACAAACCAAATTTTAATATGTCACAAAATTGAGTGGATGTTCCATGGAGATTTATTTATATGGGTCTCCATGAAGAAAATCACTCTTCACATCCATTTTATGGATTTTCCATCCAAAATGAGCAACAAGGGAAATAATAAGTCATACAAATTTCATATTTTCCGAAGGTACAAAGGTTTCAGTGTAGTTAATTCCTTCTTGTTGAGAAAATCCATTCACAACTAAGCATACTTTATGTCGCTCAACAACACCTTCAGAGTTAAATTTTGTATTGTAGACCCATTGACACTTCACAATGTTCTTTCCTTGTGGTTAGGGAACCAAGTCGCTAGTCTGATTCTTTGAAAAATAATCAATTTCTATATTCATTTCCTACTCCCATTGAAGTCGTCTTTCATTATATGATTAGGTGACATGGTCAAAAGTTTCAAGTACAAAAGTCATCAAGGCAATGCTGGCATGTTGCCTTTGACTTCTTGTTTTCAATCTACAGGATGCATCTCTAGCATCAGCTCCAACAACTTCAATTTTATTGGCATCCATCGGGGTAGACAAGAGACACATGGAATTTGGGTCACTTTAGAAGGTTGGTCAAAATTCATAGGGTCTTTAGTCAACAGACTATTCAAAAAAAAGGATGCTGGAATAGTCGACTCAGAGGTCTACGGTTTAGTTAGAACAGGTGGGAAGTTTGACTATCTAGTCAAAGTACTGCTAAATAGAACAAGAGTGCTAGTGTTAGAGACAACATCAAAGGGATAACACTATACAAATCCAAAAGAGACATTCAAAAAATTAACACCAGAAGACTTCTCATCAAACTGAACATTACATCTAGTAATGATTTGTTGTTTCATAGGATCAAATAGTTGATAGTGTTTCTACTATTCAAAGTATCCCATCATGATGCAAACATGGCTCTTTGCATCCAACTTATTTCTGCAATCATTAGGAATGTGAGCCTAGCAAACACATCCAAACAAATGAAGGTGGTTGACTGAAGGCTCATTTCCATACCATTGTTCAACTCGAGTCATGGAAGGAAAAAATCGAGTCGAGATGCATTAAGAAGATAATTTTCATAGTATACCACTTCATCCTAGAATAAATGAGGTAGGTATTTAACCTGTAAAATATGTCTATCCATTTCAACCAATGTTTGATTCTTGTGTTCCACGACTCCCTTTTGTTGAGGTGTGCGAAGAAATGATCGCTTCCAGTCAATACGAGATCGAAGTAGGTATTCATCAAAAGGTTTATTTACATACTCACCACCATTGTTTGATCTCAAGAATTTTATGGGTTGACCCCATTGATTTTCAACAAAGGGCCGAAACTCCTTGAACTTTTCAAAGACAAGTTTCTTATTCTTCAAAAAGTAAACCCATTTATAGCAAGAGAAATCATCAATGAGAATCAAAATGCACCTTGCACCTGCCAGTGAAGGTAAATTCATGCAACAAACATCATTGTAAACCAATTCCAATAGCTTTTGTGCTCTCCACACTTTTCTAGAGTCAAATGGTTCCTAATGATACTTCCCAAGTACACAGCCCTAACACAATCATTTAGGGGGAACACCTTGGGCAAACCAAGAACCAATTTTTGAGTTTCTAGTGCTTGCAAACTTTGAAAATTCAAGTGTCTCAATTGCTTATGTGAAATTTGAATTCGCTCATCAGTGTGAAAAACACGTGCATTTGATTTGGGGTCATGCCGGTTTGAGTCACAAAACTTGTAAAAATTGTCTTTCGGGTCAAGAAGCTCGCCAATGATGACTGACTTACCTTTCTTCAAATAAAAAACATAGAATCGATTTGGCCAAAATTATATAATAATAATTTTTTGTGTTAAATAAGAAACATATAGTAGATTGGCACTAAGATTTGGCACATAATAGACATCAACAATATTCTCATGTCGACAAGTAACATCACGCTGACCAACAACATCTAGAGAAAAATCATCAGCAACATAGATTTTACTCTCCATAGCTTTATTCAATATCGTAAAAAAAGAGGCGTGTTTACCCATGTTATGGGTGCACCCATATTCGACTACCCATTTGTTATGCGTGGAATGAGACAACAAGTACTAAGAAGTTTCAACTTGGAAAGTGAAATTATAAATAGGTAGGAAAACAATGCACATGTCTCCTTCAAGGTGTTTAGCCTTGTCCTCAAGATCATCTCTCTTCTTATAGAAAAACTTCTCCACATGTCCAATTTTTCCTTAGTAATGACAATTCTTCTTCTTTCAAATTTTTTGTGGTTGTCTATAGGGTCCCTGGTTGATGCAGACCCCCGACCCTTGCGCCAGAGTCTACACAAGATCACTCCTTCCTATCAGATCCACAGAACCAAAATGGTTCTTTTGGGATTTCGCTGAACCCAATGAACTCGACCCATAGGTCCTTCACCTCCACACGGCCTCCGAACACGACTGCAACCTTTTATCAAAAAGTAATTTTGGGTTTCGGGACTCTCTGAGTCCTGATGTTGAGAGCCTCTGCCTCCTCGATCCTCCAATCTCTGATTTATCAAAACGCCAAAATGGCCTTAATGGTGGTTAGCCCCTAGCCAAACCCTATTCCATGTGACCACCTTCCTTCATGATCGCAGCCTAACTCTGAAGGTACGTTGTGTTTCATGACTTCAAGACTTTTAGTGTCAAGTGCTTGGCTCATGCTCCTCAAAATATCTGAAAAGCCGAAATGCCAAAATGCTTGTCTTGTCTTCCTCCTCCAAAGCTACTTTTTTCTGGCTCGTTACGTTTCGCAATTTCGGGACTTCCAACACAAAAGCGCCTGACCTCTGGTCCTCAGAACTTCCGAAGTTATGAACCCAAAAATACTGATCCCAAGTGTGACAGTAGCCCCACACTCCTCTCTATGTCGCATTTCGTGACTTCAGGATCTCCAACACAAAGCACCCCGACCTCTTGTTCTCGGGATTGCCAAAAAGTCGAAAGATATGGCCGCCTCCTCCGTGACCATTCATTGCTTTTGGACCTTCATGTTTTGGGCCTTCACGATGCGATGCTCCCAAAATCCTTGGCCTTTCATACTCCTGGTATCCAAAATATTGAAGTATCGAACCCCGAAATGTCGGTCTTCCACTCCAAAGATGGGATCAATGGCTATGAGCCTCCCCTGATCCGACGACCTGTGTCTTTTTAGGATTTCATGGTCAATAGTTCCAAAATCTTACCCTTTACATCCTTAGTAGTTGAAATATCTAAATGGGCCTTTCAAATATTTTCCCGATGCCACGTGTTTTCTTGTTGGATGGTCCCGATACTCTGAGTGTTTCGGGACTTGTGACCCCAACGACACTGATCCCTGGTCCTTTGAACTCCCAGTATCTGATTTTCTGGTAGTTCCCCGATCACTGCCATGCATAGTCCACATATGTATGGCCTTGATCTCTTTAGGACTTCGCAAGTTATGAAGTCGAAAGACTCCTCCGTGTTCATCTCTTCAATGCCCAAATCCCTGAAATGCGAGGATCTCATGACATGCGTCCTCCACAGAAGGATGGCTCTGATGTCTTTGGGATTTCATGGGTCAAGAGTCCTGACTCTTGCCCTTTGTATCTCCTGATATATGAAATTATGAAATAGGCCTTTCATTCCCTCTTCAAATAAGAGGATTAATCCTCATGCACCTTCTCCTGGATCTGATGGCTATCAGTTTGTGCGCCCAAATCTGATGGCCAAGATCTATTCTCCTTCCTTGTGCACTCTTCTACTTCTTCTGGATGTAAAACTCCAATGGTCCAGATCTCATCTCTAAGCACTAATCTAATGGTAGTTGTAGCTCCCTCCTGAGCTTGCATTTCTTCCTTCTTCTTGGAAGATTTCTGAATTATCAAAGGTCTCGACCTTTTCTTCCTCTTGCATGCCTACAAACTTGGCCTCGCCTGGATTCTTAAGACACTGTCTCTCCTGAGTTTGGTCAACTTTGAGCCCTCCAAAAGGTGTCTCGGCCTCTGTGATTCCTTGCAGCTATAGCTCTGTGCGTGGAGGCAATTTTCCTCCTGAGCTTCTGAAATTGAGACAAGTTTTCTCTGTGCACACTCCCTGTGCTTGATGATCCTTCAGATGGTTGTCTATCAACACTTCACTCAAGTTTTGGCCTGGTGCACTCCATGCATATGTCTTTTTCCTCTTGAACTTCAATTGCTTAGACCTCTAAGGTCTCTATCCATTTCTCTCCTTGAAGGGATATAAGTGCCCTCTTGACAACTTATGCTCAAGCACTCCTTGTTGAACCTGTAGGGTGTTCAGTAACCCTATGAAGGTCTCCTCCTGGACACTTCCCTCTCCTTGAACTCAACCAAGAGTTCCTTTTGTGCACACCTGCACCAACTCAATTCCCTCCTGGTAGAGTTCTCCAGAATCGTCAGTGATTCTGTCTTCCTTAATCGAACACGAAATAGAGTTCTCTTGTGCACTATGTGCACTTGCTCAATGCCCTCTTTGCAGAGCTCTCACAGAATACCGCAGTGATTCTATTTTGTCCTGTGCCCTCTTCTGCATAGTATCGCCTCCAAGGTATTCAACAACCTTGAGGATTCTCCCTAAGCCAATGAATTCAGCTGGTGTGCCCTCCTGGCAGGTCCTTGTCCAAATCCGTAGAGTTCAGAAGTGCACTCTATGCACTAGCTTACAGAACCCGCAGTTTTCTGTCACACCCTCTTGGCATGAAGCCTCAAAGAACCCCAAACATGAAATCAAAGAACCCACAGATAGCATAACCTATCTATTCCTGCAAATGCCTACTAACACACACATTCAAAGCATATAATAACACATAAAGACATTCATTCATAAACACAGAATCATATGCAGGAAAAACTACTCTCTATTTATATTAATCGGAAATGCTTCCTTTACAATGTGTTCATGAGCTCAAACTTTGATAGAGTCTTAACTCCTTCTCTCTTCTTTACCTTCTAAAAACTATCCCTACTCAAAATAAGACCAAAAGATCTTTTACATGAGTGATGCTCCTGCATCGTACTCCTCTACTATGAAAAATTCATGAGCTCCTACTCATGAGCTTCCCAGCATGGCTGTCGAAATCCACCTGGATCCCAAACAACTCTTTGGAGCTATCCATTTGCTCCACTGCTCTGCTGCTTCTACTACCTTACTGTTGTTGTTGTCTCTCTTATGTTCAACTTCCCTTCACTGGAAGCTTCTACTGATCTGACCATCAACTTTCAGATCTCCTCAATCTCCTTGTCCAGTTGCTACCCTAGCTAGCTCTCCTTATGCAGTCTCTTATGTTGAAATTATTCCTCATCAATGGGTAGATATACTAGATCTCCCATGCCATCTTCTCTATCTATTGTGGTCTTAACTCACCACTCTTCTACAAAGTTCATCTCTGTAGTCTCACCACTAAACTGTTGTTCATCTTTTCCCTGTGACAACTCTATTGGTGCCATATCTCTTTGTGTTGGCTCAAGTCAAACCTCTCCTAGTTGCCCCTGGGGCTGGTATGCTCTTCCTACATCTGCTTCCAACTTCACTTGTTGGATGTTCATTTTCTGCACTATCACCCTTCTCTCTAGGGTTTCAATCTGCTCGCATAGATCAACAAAGCTCATGTTGTCTGCTTCTTCTTTTTCTGCTGTTGCAAGCTCCAAAGCTGCAGTCTTCTCAGCTTCCTGGCTGAAAATGTTGAGCCATTCCTCGGAATTCTCATCTTCTTCTTCTACTTGGGAATCTTTTGATCTCTGCTCCAACTCTTCCTCTTCTTTGACAATCTCTTCTAGCTGTCTTTCTATTGTTGCTACATCGGCAACACAAATTCTCGCCTGAACTGAGCTACCTGGCAGGAATATTTGAATTCCTCCAATGATCAGAATGTCCTTCTGAGCCTTCTTCTCTGTCAGCTGTCCTTGTTGATATGAACTCAAATCTGAGCTCATTTTCTCTCCCTTGCCCTCTTGGCAATATGGGATTTCTTGCTGCCCTCTTGGCAGTCTATGAGATCTTCGGATCTCATCTCATTTCCCTCCTGGAAATCTGTATTTCCAGTCCTGCCCTCTTGGCGGTCTATGAGATCCTGCTATGATCTCATCTCATTGCCCTCTTGGTAATGTGAAATTACCTTGCTGTCCTCCTAAAAGTTTATGAAATCCCGTAGCGACCTCATTTCATTGCCCTTTTGGCAATTGGAAATTTCTGTTCTGCCTTCTTGGCAGTCTCTGAGATCTTCCAGTGATCTCTCTTCCGCATCCTCATTGAGATTCCTCCCAGCTTTTGGTTCAAATATCTGAACCATTTCCTCTTCATCTCTGAGGCTTTTAGCATGCCTCAACCATCTTTTTAATAGCCTCTGTTGTATTTTGGACACCAATGCCTTGACTGGCCATTTTACCTTCGTCTTCATGGTCCATTCATACACCCATCTTGATCTTACATTCTGCTACATCTATAGTGCAAGTTCCTCCATCCTCTCTCTGATATCAGTGAGTTCTTTATCCATCTCAGCTTTTCTCGACTGCTGAGATGCAAGTTCCTCCATCCTCTTTGAGCTCTTCCCTCCATCTCACCTACCCTATTCAATTACATTAACTTTACATTGAATGGACTCTCTACTCCAGATCGGAACTAGATCCATCCTTACAACCATTTAAGGCTAATCCTAACTAACGCCTACTCAAAGGCATGGCTCTATGGCTTCACGGCCTTACATACATTAATTACATTGAAATCAAATTCAAAATGCAGAGGAATGGCGCCTCTCTTCCTTGAATGCGCTCTTTGAATGCGCTGAGTGGGCTGGATGGTTGGTGCATGTCTGGCTTGGGAGTGATGTTCCTGCATCATACTCCTCTACTGTGAAAAATTCATGAGCTCCTTCTCATGAGCTTCCCAGCATGGCTGTCGAAATCCACTTGGATCCCAAACAACTCTTTGGAGTTGTCCCTTTTCTCCACTGCTCTGCTGCTGTTGCTGTTGTCTCTCTTCTGTTCAGCTTCCCTTCAATGGCAACTTCTACTGATTTGACCATCAACTTTCAAATCTCCTCAATCTCCTTGTCCAATTGTTGTCCTGGCTGGGTCTCCTTATGCAATCTCTTCTACTACAATTCTTCCTCATTAGTGGGTAAATCTACTAGATCTCCCATGCCACCTTCTCTATCTGTTATGGCGTTAAATCACCACTCTACTGCAAAGTTCATCTCTGCAGTCTCACCACTGAACTGTTGTTCAAGTTTTCCATGTGACAGCTTTATTGCTACCATATCTCTTTGTGTTGGCTCAATTCCAACCTCTCCCAACTACTCCTAGGGCTGGTATGCTCCTCCTACATCTGCTTCCAAATTCACTTGTTGGATGTGCATTTTTTGCACTATCACCCTTCACTCTAGGGTTTCAATCTTCTCGCATAGATAAACAAAGCTCATGNGCCATTCCTCGAAATGCTCATCTTCTTCTTCTGCTTGGTCATATTTTGATCTCTACTCCAACTCTTCCTCTTGTTTGAAAGTCTCTGCTAGCTGTCTTTCTGTTCTTGCTACATCAGCAACACAAATTATCGCCTCAACTAAGCTACCTGGCAGGAATATTTGAATTCCTCCAATGATCAGAATGTCCTTCTAATCCTTCTTCTTTGTCAGTTGTCCTTGCTGATAGGAACTCAGCTCTGAGATCATCTACTCTCCCTTTCCCTCCTGGAAATATGGGATTTCTCTATTGCCCTCTTGGCAGTCTATGAGATCCCATAATGATCTCATCTCATTACCCTCTTGGCAATGTGAAATTCCCTCCCTGTCCTCTTGACAGTTTATGAGATCCCGCAGCGACCTCATTTCATTGCCCTTTTGGCAATTGGGAATTTATGTTCTGCTCTCTTGGCAGTCTCTAAGATCTTCCAATGATCTCTCTTCTGCATCCTCGTTGAGATTCCTCCTAGCTTCTGGTTCACATATTAGAACCATTTCCTCTTCATATCCGAGGCTTTCAGCATGCGTCAGCCATATTTTTAACAACCTCTACTGTCTTTTGGCCACCAATGCCTTGACTGGCCATTTTACCTTCATCTTCATGGGCCATTCATACACCCATCTTGATCTTGCATTCTGTTGCATCTGTAGTGCAAGTTCTTCCATCCTTGCTCTGATCTCGGCAAGTTATTTATCCATCTCAGCTTTGCTCAGATGCTGGTAGTTCTTCTTCCCATCGCGTGCATGGCCTTCAGTAGCCATCTCCCTGCCTTTTGTCTGCCCTCCTGGCAAACCTGTTGCTGTTACTTTGCAACCCTGAGTGCTTCCAACATCTCCTACATTCCTCCCGATTGTCTCCTTAACTGCTGCCTACCTATGAGAAGTCACCACAGAGTCTCAATACTCTATCTTCCTCTGATACCAAACTGATGTGTATCAGAGTACTCTTTCTCCTCTTGCTTCCTCTGCATGAAATATACAAACAGGGAAAGGATCTGATACCAAATGATGCAGACCCCTAACCCTTGAGCCAGAGTCTGCATAGGATCACTCCTTCCTATCAGATCCACAAAACCAAAATGGTTCTTTCGGGCTTTTGCTGAACCCAACAAACCCGACCCACAGGTCCTTCACCTCCACACAGCCTCTGAACACAACCGCAACCTTTTCCTGAAAAGTAATTTCAGGTTTCGAGACTCCCTGAGTCCTAATGTCGAGAGCCTCTACCTCCTCAATCCTCCAATCTTTGAATTATCGAAACGCCAAAATGGCCTTAATGGTGGTTAGCCCCTAGACAAACCCTATTCCATGTGACCACCTTCCTTTGTGACAGCAACCTAACTCCGAAGGTATGTTGTGTTTCGCGACTTCGGGACTTTCGGTGTCAAGTGCCTGGCTCCTACTCCTCAGAACAACCGAAATGTCGAAATGCTTGTCCCGAATTCCTCCTCCAAAGATACTTTTTCCTGGCTCGTCGCGTTTCACGATTTTGGGACTTCCAACGCCGAAGCGCCTGACCTCTAGTCCTCAGAACTTCCGAAGTACCGATCCCAAGTGTGACCACAGCCCCACACTCCTCTCTATGTCACGTTTCACGACTTTGGGATCTCCAACACAAAGCATCCCGAGCTCTTGTTCTCCAGATTGCCAAAAAGCTGAATCTCAAAATGCTGAAAGATATGGCCACCTCCTCCATGACCATTCATTGCTTTCAGACCTTCGCATTTCGGGCCTTCATGATGCGATGCTGCCACAATACTTGGCCTTTCATACTCCTAGTATCTAAAATACTGAAGTACCGAACCCCGAAACGTTGGTCTTTCACTCCAAAGTTGGGATCAATGGCTATGAGCCTCCCCTGATCCGACAGTTTGTGTCTTTTCGGGATTTCATGGTCAAGAGTTGTGAACTCTTACCCTTTACGTCCTCTGTAGTCGAAATACCGAAATGGGCCTTTCGGGGATTTTCTTGATGCCTTGATCCGATGCCACGTTTCTTCCTATTGGATGGTTCTGATACTCTCGGTGTTTTGGGACTTGTGACCCTGTTGGGCCCCAACAACTCCCCCTATATTTTTAC
>JASDQU010751018.1:97484-109284 GCA_032191745.1 Picea mariana | reverse complement strand
TATAAAAGAAAAACAATAAATATTTTTATGTTCTTTCTTTATCTGCTTCCTAGAAGCAATCATATTTCACACTAATTTTCGTAAGTTTCGATTAAAAATTTCATCTTGTAAATCATTTAAATAAATGAGACTTGTATATCTTCTGCTTAAATACAACTACTATTGTTACATTTGAACATATGTACATATATATAGTGTGTTTAGTAATTAGTTAGTTATTTCTCTCTTTTATCCGTTTATTTTAGGATTCTTAGATTGGCTAACGGAGCCATTAAACTCGTCAGAATGAGTTACACCAAATGGCTTGGGTTATTTAGACAACCCTGGACCGAACTCGCTCTTCCAGTTGATGGACGATCGATTTCTCCCGTCAACAGACGCCAACGGCACTAATCCCTGGTCTTTAGAACTCTCGGTATCTGATTTCTCAGTAGTTCCTTGATCACTGCAATGCGTCCTCCACAGATGGATGGCCCTGATCGCTTCAGGACTTTGTGAGTTGTGAAGTCAAAATACTCCTCCATGTTCATCTCTTCAATGCCCAAATCCTTGAAATGCGAGGATCTCGTGACATGCATCCTCCGTAGATGGGCGGCTCTGATGTCTTCAGGATTTCATGGGTCAAGAGTTCAGACTCTTTCCCTTTGTATCTCCCGATAGCCGAAATACCGAAATAGGCCTTTTGTTCCCTCTTCACATACGAGGGTTAATCCTCATGCACCTTCTTCTGGATTTGATGGCTATCGGTCTGTGTTCCCATATCTGATGGCCCAGATCTATTCTCCTTCCTTGTGCTCTCTTCTACTACTCCTGGACGTAAAACTCCAACGGCCTTGATCTCGACTCTCAACACCGATCCAAAGGTAGCTATAGATCCCTCCTAAGCTTGTTTTTCTTCCTTCTTCTTGGAAGATTTCTGAAGTATCAAAGGTCTTGGCCTTTGCTTCCTCTTACGAGCCTCCAACCTTTATCTCGCCTCCATTCTTAAGACACTATCTCTCCTAAGTTTGTTCAAATCTGAACCCTCCAACGGGTGCCTCGGCCTCTATGATTCCTTGCAGATATGGCTTCATGCGTGAAGGCACTTTTCCTCCTAAGCTTCCGAACTTGAGACAAGTTCTCTCTGTGCACACTCCCTGTTCTTGACGAGCCTTCAAATGGTTGTCTGTCAACACTTCACTCAAGTGTTGGCCTGGTGCACTTCTTGCATAGGTCTTTGTCCTCTTGAACTTCAATTGTTCAGACCTCTAAGGTCTCTATCCCTTTCTCTCCTTGAAGAGATATAAGTTCCCTCTTGACAACTTATGCTCAAGCACTCCTTGATAAGCCTAAGAGGTGTTCAATAACCCTGTGAAGGTCTCCTTATGGAAACTTCCCTCTCCCTGAACTCAACCAAGAGTTCCTTCTGTGCACACCTGCACCAACTCAATTCCCTCCTGGCAGAGTTCTCCAGAATCCTCAGTGATTCTGTCTTCCTTAATCGAACCCGAAACAGAGTTCTCCTGTGCACTATATGCACTTTCTCAATGCCCTCCCAGTAGAGCTCTCACAGAATCCTGCAGTGCTTTTGTTATGTCCTCTACCCTCTTCTGCACAGTCTCGCCTCCATGTTATTCAACAACCTTGAGGATTCTCCTTGAGCCAATAACTTTAGCTGGTGTGCCCTCTTGGCACATCCCTGTTTGAATCCTCAGAGTTCAGAAGTGCACTCTATGCACTGGCATATAGAACCCACAGTGTTCTGTCACACCCTCTTGGCATGAAGCCTCAAAGAACCCCAAAATTGGAATCAAAGAACCCATAGATAGCAGAACCTATATGTTCCTTCAAATTCCTACTAACACACACATTCACAACATATAATAACACATAAAGAAATTCATTCATAAACATAGAATCATATGCAGGAAAAACTGCTCTCTGTTTATATTAATCAAAAATGTCTCCTTTACAATGTGTTCATGAGCTCAGACTTTGACAGAGTCTCAACTCCTTCTCTCTTCTCTACCTTCTAAAAAATCTCCCTACTCAAAATAAGATCCAAATATCTTTTACATGAGGGGGCTCTTCAAGCTCTTCCCTCCATCTCACCTACCCCATTCAATTACATTAACTTTACATTGAATGGTTTGTCTAGTCCAGATCAGAACTAGATCCAGCCTTACAACCATTTAAGGCTACTCCTAACTAATTCCTGCTCAAAGGCATGGCTCTATGGCTCCACGACCTTACATAAATTAATTAAATTGAAATCAAATTCAAAATGTAGAGGAATGGCACCTCTCTTCCTTGAATGCATGCTTTGAATGCGCTGAGTGGGCTGGCTGGATGGTGCATGGCTGGCTTGGGAGTGATGCTTCTGCATCATACTCCTCTACTGTGAAAAATTCATGAGCTACTCCTCATGAGCTTCCCAGCATGGCTGTCGAAATCCACCTGGATCCCAAACAACTCTTTGGAGCTGTCCATTTCCTCCATTGCTCTGCTGCTACTGTTGTCTCTCTTCTATTCAGCTTCCCTTCACTGGCATCTTCTGCTGATTTGACCATCAGCATTCGGATATCCTCAATCTCCTCATCCAGCTGCTATCCCGGTTGGCTCTCCTTATGCAGTCTCTTCTTCTAGAATTCTTCCTCATCAGTGGGTAGATCTACCATATCTCCCATGCCATCTTCTCTATATACTGTGGCCTTAACTCACCACTCTGCTGCAAAGTTCAGCTCTGCAGTCTCACCACTGAATTGTTGTTCAACTTTTCCCTATGACAGGTCTATTGCTGCCATATCTTTTTGTGTTGGCTCAATTCCAACCTCTCCCATCTGCTCCTGTGGCTGGTATGCTCCTCCTACATATTCTTCCAACTTCACTTGTTGGATGTACATTTTCCGCACTATCACCCTTCTCTCCAAGGTTTCAATCTGCTCGCACAGATCAACAAAGCTCATGTAGTCTGCTTCTTCTTATTCTGCTACTGCAAGCTCCAATGATGGAGTCTTCTCAGCTTCCTGGTTGGAAATGTTGAGCCATTCCTCAGAATGCTCATCTTCTTCTTCTTCTTGGGAATCTTTTGATCTCTGCTCCAACTCTTCCTCTTTTTTGATAGTCTCTGCTAGTTGTCTTTCTGTTGCTGCTACAATGACAACACAAATTCTCGCCTCAACTGAGCTACCTGGCAGGAATATTTGAATTCCTCCAATGATCAGAATGTCCTTTTGATCCTTCTTCTCTATCAGCTGTCCTTGCGCTCTGAGCTCATCTTCTCTCCCTTTCCCTCCTAACAATATGGGATTTCTCTGCTTCCCTCTTGACAGTCTATGAGATCCTCGGATCTCATCTCATTACCCTCCTAGAAATTTGTATTTTTGGTCCTTCCCTCTTGGCAGTCTATCAGATCCCACAGTGATCTCATCTCATTTCCCTCTTGGCAATGTGAAATTCCCTTGATGTCCTTCTGACAGTTTATGAGATCCTGCAGCGACCTCATTTCATTGCCCTTTTGGCAATTGGGAATTTATGTTCTTCCCTTTGGGCATTCTCTGAGATCTTCCAGTGATCTCTCTTCCGTATCCTCGCTGAGATTCCTCCCAGCTTATGGTTCACATACCTAAACCATTTCCTCCTCATCTTTGAGGCTTTCAGCATGCCTCAACCATCTTTTTAACAACCTCTACTGTGTTTTGGCCACCAATGCCTTGACTGGCCATTTTACCTTTGTCTTCATGGGCCATTCATACACCCATCTTGATCTTGCATTCTATTGCATCTACAGTGCAAGTTCCTCCATCCTCTCTCTGATCTCGGTGAGTTCTTTATCCATCTCATCTTTCCTTGACTGTTGGCAGTTCTTCTTCCCATCGCATGCATGGCCTTCAGTAACCATCTCCTTGCCTTCTATTTTCCCTCCTGGAAAACCTGTTGTTGCCACTCTGCAACCCTAAGTTCTTCCAACATCTCCTACAGTGCTAACGACTGTCTCCTTGACTGTTGCATACCTATGAGCAATCACCACAGAGTTTCAATACTCTGTCTTCCTCTAATACCAAACTGATGTGTATCAGAGTACTCTTTCTCCTCTCGCTTCCTCTACTTGAAATATACAAACAGGAAAAATCTCTAATACCAAATGATGTCGACCCCGGACCCTCGGGCCAGAGTTTGCACAAGATCGCTCCTTCCTATCGGATCTGCAGAACTGAAATGGTTCTTTTGGGCTTTCATTGAACCGAAAGAACTCGATCGACAGGTAATTTCAGGTTTCGGGACTCCTTGAGTCCTGATGTCAAGAGCCTTTGCCTCCTCGATCCTTAGATCTATGAATTATCAAAACGCCGAAATGGCCTTTATAGTGGTTAGCCCCTAGCCAAACCCTATTCCATGTGACCACCTTCCTTCATGAACGTAGCCTAACTCCGAAGGTACGTTTCATTTCATGACTTCAGGACTTTCTATGTCAAGTGCCCGGATCCTTCTCCTCAGAACAACTAAAAAGCCGAAATGTCGAAATGCTTGTCCTGACTTCCTCCTCCAAAGATATTTTTTCCTGGCTCGTCGCATTTCACGATTTCATGACATCCAATGCCGAAGTGCCTGACCTATGGTCCTTGGAACTTTCAAAGTACTGATCCCAATTGTGACCGCAACCCCACGCTCTTCTCTATGTCACGTTTCACAACTTTGGGATCTCCAACACAAAGCACCCCGACCTCTTGTTCTCATGATTACTGAAAAGTCGAATCTTGAAATGTCGAAAGATATGGCTGCCTCCTCTGTGACCATTCGTTGCTTTCAGACCTTCACATTTTGGGNNCTTGGCCTTTCGTACTCCTGGTATCTGAAATACTGAAGTACCAAACCCTGAAACGTCGGTCTTCCACTCCAATGCTGGGATCAACAACTATGAGCCTCCCCTGATCTGACGTCCTGTGTCTTTTCAAGATTTCATGGTCAAGAGTTCTGAACTCTTACCCTTTACGTCCTCGGTAGTCGAAATACCGAACTGGGTCTTTCGGGGATTTTCCTAATGCCTCAATCCGACGCCACATGTCTTCCTATTGGACAGTCCCAATACTCTTCGTGTTTCGAGAGTTGTGACCCCAACGACACTGATCCCTGGTCTTTCAAACTCCAGGTATCTAATTTCCAAGTAGTTCCCTGATCACTACCATGTGTCCTCCATAGATGAATGACCCTGATCGCTTCTATACTTCTCGATTTGTGAAGTCAAAAGACTCCTCTGTGTTCAAATCTTCAATGCCCAAATCCCCGAAATGCGAGGATCTCATGATGCGCATTCTCCGCAGATGGATGACTCTGATGTCTTCAGGATTTCATGGCTCAAGAGTCTCGACTCTTTCCCTTTGTATCTTTCGATAGTCGAAATGCCAAAATAGGCCTTTCGTTCCCTCTTCACATATGAGGGTTAATCCTCGTGCACCTTCTCCTGGATTTGATGGCTATTGATCTGTGTGCCTAGATATGATGGCCCAGATTTGTTCTCCTTCCTTGTGTTCTCTTCTGCTGCTACTGGACATAAAACTCCAGCGGTCCAGATCTCGTCTCTTATCACCGATACAATGGTAGCTATAGCTCCCTCCTCAGCTTGCATTTCTTCCTTCTTCTTGAAATATTTATGAAGTATCAAAGGTCTCGGCCTTTGCTTCCTCTTGCGAGCCTGCAACCTTGGTCTCGTCTACATTCTTAATATGTTCTCTCTCCTGAGTTTGGTTAACTTTGAAACCTCCAAAGGGTGTCTCAGCTTCTACGATTCCTTGCAGCTATGGCTCCGTGTGCGAAGGTACTTTTCCTCCTGAGCTTCTGAACTTGAGACAAGTTCACTCCATGCACACTCCCTGTGCTTGACAAGCCTTCAGATGGTTGTATGTCAACACTTCACTCAAGTGTTGGCCTAGTGCACTTTTTGCACAGGTCTTTATCCTCTTGAATTTCAATTGCTCATACCTCTAAGGTCTCTATCCCTTTCTCTCCTTGAAGGATATAAGTGCCCTCTTGACAACTTATGCTCAAGCACTCCTTGTTGAGCCTACAGGGTGTTCAGTAACACTGTGAAGGTCTGCTCCTGGACACTTCCCTCTCCCTGAACTCAACCAAGAGTTCCTTCTGTGCACACCTACACCAATTCAATGCCCTCTTGGCAGAGTTCTCCAAAATCCTCAGTGATTCTGTCTACCTTAATCAAACCAGAAACAAAGTTCTCATGTGCACTATCTAGACTTGCTCAATGCCCTCTTGGCAGAGCTCTCATAGAATCCCATAGTGTTTTTGTTCTATCCTGTGCCCTCTTCTGCACAATCTCACCTCCAAGTTATTCAACAACCTTGAGGATTCTCCTTGAGCCAATGACTTCAGCTGGTGTGCCCTCCTGGCACATCCCTGTCTGAATTCATAGAGTTCATAAGTGCACTCTATGCACTGGCTTATAGAACCCACAGCATTCTGTCACACCCTCTTGGCATGAAGCCTCAAAGAACCCCAAAATTGAAATCAAAGAACCCATAGATAGCAGAACCTATTTGTTCCTGCAAATGCCTACTAACACACACATTCACAGCATATAATAACACATAAAGACATTCATTCATAAACACAGAATCATATGTAGGAAAAACTGCTCTCTGTTTATATTAATCAGAAATGCCTCCTTTACAATGTGTTCATGACCTCAGACTTTGATAGAGTATCGACTCCTTCTCTCTTCTCTACCTTCTAAAAAATCTCCCTATTGAAAATAATATCCAAAGATATTTTACATGAGGGGGCTCTTCGAGCTCTTCCCTCCATATCACCTACCCTATTCAATTACATTAACTTTACATTGAATGGGTTGTCTAGTCCAGATCGGAGCTAAATCCATCCTTACAACCATTTAAGGCTACTCCTAACTAATGCTTGCTCAAAGGCATGTCTCTATGACTCTGTGGCCTTACATACATTAATTACATTGGAATCAAATTCAAAATGCAGAGGAATGGCACCTCTCTTCCTTGAATGTGCTCTTTGAATGCGTTGAGTGGGTTGGTTGGTTGGTGCATGGCTAGCTTGGGAGTGATGCTCCTGCATCACTGGTCATGATATGCAAGTGTCTATGTAGAGGCATTAGAATGCACTCTACTCCTGGGATCCAGTTTTCCCTTTCTGTTGAGAATGTGGGCCTGGTGTTTACCACCAAGCTTTCCTTATCCAAGAAATCTATGCTAATCAGTAATAAAAAAACCACATAAAGGTTAAAATGTGTAATCCTTACCATATTCCTTGTGTGGTTGTTAGTTGGTTCGGAAAGTTGACATGAACATGTCTAATGATGTTCTCAAGTTCATCATGACTAGCTTGATGAGTTCTCCATCCTTCTTTTGATAATTCTTTCCACATTTTCCCAATTTAAAGTAGATTTCCTTGACACATGACCAATATTCCTCCATTATCTCAAAGGAATGAGGATTGAGAGAGATCAACTCTTTCTCCAAATGCATGATGTGGCTCTCATCGACTCGGTCAAACAATGACTTCATATTATTCCAAACTGGATGAGGATAATCGATTCCACTAAGGTGAAAATGAATCTCTTGCGAGTTGTAGGTTATAATTACTCCTATAGCTGCATCCTTCTTGCCATCAAAAATGAAATATGAATGATATTCTATTGGATATACAATCACCACCTTTGTTTACTAAAATCCTTTTCTCTTTAGTAGGGTTTTCATATATGGTGCTCATACTACATAATTTGATCCATTCATAACAATAGGATCAATCTTCAAAGCCATATTCGATATCTAGATAGACTAGTTTGTTCTGATAAGTTCCAATTAGAAAACCATCGTCCAAGAGTCAATCACACAACAAATCCGACTCAACAAGGTTTGCAAATAATAGGTTGAGGTTTTAAACCATCAACTTTGATACCATGTTGGGGAATAGGGTGGGACATGAAATGAAATAGAGAACACATTTCTGTAGATAATTGAAGAGGAACAAAATTTTTGAAGATGAGGGTGGTGTCTAAAGACACCATTACGACAATGAAGTAGAGCACACTATGATCAGAATATCACAGTGCATGATGCAGATCTTGATCCACATGATTTGTTGCACAGTCTCCATGATTCATAATGATCCAAGGGGTCTTCTTTTCTATTTTCAAGATATAACCAACTTCCAGAGAATATTGAAGATCTTTTCCACATGTAACTGTCCATTGTTATAGTTGACTCTACCTAATCCACTTTGTCAAGTAAACTAGGAAAGGATGCTTGACCCAACCGCTTACGCATAAAAATCATAGACAATTTTTGGGTTGGTTGATCCACCACCCAAATATGTTTGAAGGTTGGTCAATTGTCCGACTGACAGAAACGTCGACTACTCAATTGACTGATGTAGTGTGTTGATTGATCGCTTGACCAACTATATCCAGATGTAGGTTGACCTCTCAACCGAGTGAACCTATGATATGTGTGGTGAACCATCAATCCTTGATGTTCCAAAACATCATGGGTTGTTCATTCCTTGCATGAGATTTAAAATTTTTGTCCCTTTATTTAGGAGCACTCTTAATTGAATGAGTAAGAACTTTACAAAATGTATCTACAAACCTTTTTGAAATAATCGATGTTGCAAGAAAAAAAAATGTAGAATTTGTAACACTAGTAGTGTTTTGATTGATCACTCAAACGACTATATCTAGATGTAGGTTGACCTATCGACTAAGTGAACCCATGAGATGTGTGATGAACCATTAATGCTTGATGTTCCAACGCATCATGGGTTGTTCATTCCTTCCATGAGATTTCAAATTTTTGTCCCTTGATTTAGGAGCACTCTTAACTAAATGAGTAGAAACTTTAGGAAATGTATCTACAAACCTTTTTTAAATAATTGATGTTTAAGGAACAAAAATTGCATAAATTGTAACACTAGCAATAGTTGCAGAAGTATTCCCATTCTTTGAATTAATCTCATTTCTCTAGTAATTTGAGCCTTCCATCGCCATTAGAAAGTTGTAATCATCAGTATTCACTGTGACCAATACAAAAGATCAATGAAATAACCATTAAATAGAGGATTTGCAATGAGAAAATGTTTGTGAGTTTTAATCCTTCATCACATTTCCAAAGTACAAGTTGATACTCTTCATGTGTGAATTATCAAACAATTCAATCGAACCGATGGTTGTAACAGTCAAATTATGAATATCATCATTAAACCCAAATGTCAATTTAATTAGTTAATAATTATGATACTGACTAAGGCTGTAGTACTTGGAAAATAATTATTATTTGTAATGACTAGGTTGTACTTTGAAAAACATTACGATTTGTAATCAATAATAAATTTTATTTTTTTATTGTGTCTAAATTTTTATATTGTCATATTTAACACTTTTAAATTCCTCTAAAGAAAACGTGGCTCAATGTTTATGAATATATATACAGATACATAGATATGTATATGTATATGTATATGGTTGTTGTGGGGGAGAGAGGAAAAGTGGGGGAGAAAGAGAGAGGAAGATGGATAAAAGGGGAGAGAGTGAGTGATCATGTGTGTGTGTGTGTATGTGTGTGTGTGTGTGTGTGTGTGTGTGAGAGAGAGAGAGAGAGAGAGAGAGAGAGAGAGAGAGATAGTCATGGAAAACATAGGAGCAGGGGGAGAGAGGGTGATAAGGGGAAATATTGAATGGGAGAAAAAGAAATAGTCTTTCCATTGTCTAGGTCATGGTCTAGGTGTAGGTATAGGTAATGGCATAGGTCTAGGTCATGGTCTGGGTCATGGTTTAATGGTAGCTTTGTTTTCTTTGTTGGTATCAATTTCCTTTAGGAAAACATAGCATACTAGAGTAGGTATAATCTTTGGTTTCATGCAACCTACAAAGTAATATTGTTTATGTGAGTGTATTAATCAAGATCTATGTGCAAGTTAAATATGATGAAATATACTAGAGGAGAAGCAACAAGTCATGGTAGGTCTCCTTCTTTTAGGAATTTTTATTTCTTTGATAATAATATTTTGAAAACATTATTCATACAAATGAAGTAAGTCAAATTACTCACAATTGATATATGAGAGAGGAGAGTAGAGGTCGAAGATGAGATGGAGAGAGAGAGAAGGATGGAGGGATGTTGTAGAGAGAGGTAAAGAGAGTGATCCCTAAAAATATGTTGTACTTGATTTATCCCTTTTATCCCCCTAACTTATCAAAAAATTCATGAATGGAATGATTTATGTATACATATTACAGGTGGCAAAGAAGACCGAGGCATGTGCTAATAATGCAGAAAAAAATGAAAAATACATCTATTGTTGGATCTTTCCCTCTCTCTCATTTTCTCCCCCCCTCCATGCATAGGAGCCTACCTCCACTAGTTATGCCCTAGGCCCGCACCTATACCTAGCATAGCCTAACCAATCCCCACACCATATCCCAACTAATATCCTTATGGTTGTACCTCTTTCTAGGGTCCCCACAACCCCAATACCTTGAACCTAGTTCTAACAACTTCCCTATTAAGTAGAGGATTTTACATGAGCAAACATATATAAGTGATTAGATATAAAGTTTTGTATAATTTTCATATTTAAGTAATAGAAAATATATATCAATGATTGCAGATATGTATAAGTGATTTCTCCTATGTCTATATTTGTAATTTGAACTTATCTGTATGGTTGTTGTGGGGGAGAAAGAGAGAGGCAGAGAGATAAAAGGGGAGAGAGTGAGTGTACATGCGAGAGATAAAAAAGAGTGAGAGAGAGAGAGTGGTGGGAGACATAGAAGAATATTGGGGGGTAGAGGTATATAAGGGGAGAGAGTAGTGAATGAGAGATATAGAAATAATATTTCCAATTTATAGGTCATGGCCAAGGTGTAGGTATAGGTCATGGCCTAGGGCTAGGCCATGGTTTAATGGTAGCTTTGTAATTTGTTGTCTTTGCTGGTACGAGTTTCCTTGATTCCAACAATGCATAATAGAGAAATTATAAGTGTTGGTTTCATGTAGTATACAAAATAATCTTGTGTATGTAAATGTATTAATAAATATATATGTGCAGGTTAAAGATGATGAAATATACTAGAGGAGTAGAAAAAAATCATGACAGGTCTCCATATTTTGGGAACTGTAATTTCTTTGATGAGAAGATTTTGCATAAATTATTCATACAAATGAAGTAAGTTAAATCAATGCTCACAATTGATATATGAGAGAATTTGTGAGAGTCTGAGAGGGAGAGAGAGGAAGACATAGAGAGGGGTTATAGAGAGAGGAAGACATATGGGGGGCGGGGTAGAGAGAGAGAGAGAGTGTGTGAGAGTGTGAGAGGGAGAGAGAGAGAGAGGTTGAGAGTCATATGGAGAGAGAGAGAGAGAGAGAGAGAGAGTATAATAGATTTCGTAAGTGATATGGAGAGAGGAGGGAGGGATGAGGTAGAGAGAGGAAGGTAGAGAGAAGTAGAATGGAAGACAAAGGAATGTGCTAAAAGTGTTGTTAAAAATGAAAAATATGTCTTTTGTTGTCTTTCTCCCTCCCTCATCTAGTTCTCTCCCTCCCCCCCTCCATACATAAGAACCTACCTCCACTTCATTCCTAGACCCCATATAACCCTAGGCCCCCTCCTATACCTAATCCAACTTAACCTTGCCCCCCCTCCCCCCTACACGCAAATGAGGAACATACTAAAAATGAGGTTATTATTATTTTTTGTGTTTTATATATTATTATTTTCTGACTTATTTTCTATTATTTTGGAGACTATGATTTCTTTGATGAGAAGAATTTGTGAACAT
>JASDQU010751018.1:71402-84467 GCA_032191745.1 Picea mariana | reverse complement strand
GGGGGTGGAGAAAGGGGGAGGTAGAGAGAGGTGGAATGGAATACCGATGAACACACTAAAAATGTCATTAAAAATGAAAATACATCTCTTGTTGGATTTCTCCCTCCCTCAGCCAGTTGTCTCCCTCTCCCCCTCCATGTATAAGAACCTAACTTCACTTCAAGCCTAGACCCATCTAACCTTATGCCCCCACCCATACCTAACCCACCTTAACCTTGGTCCCCCCATGCCATATCCCAACTAAGATACTTATGGTTGTACCACTTCCTACACTTTTAGCCATAACCCCTATACCTTAAACCTAGTTCTCTAACCATTTCCATATTCCTCAAAGCACTTTCAATTCTAAGCCCCTAGGTCCCAGTTTATGACCATGGGGCCTGCATAATATTAACTGGGACAGATATTTAGAGACAACCATTACTGCAACCTCAATCATGGTTGTATTTAAATGTTTTGATGAAGAAGAAAAATAAATCCATATGAATCTTCCATACCTGACTAATCCAGATAATTTTCGGCACGAAATGAGAGTGGAGATATAATAAAGAAATGCACAAAGATATCACAAATATTCAATAATATAACATAAATGTATCATAGATGCAACCATAAACACATATATACAGTAATACATGATTTCTATTAATGAAATAAATGTACAGAGACTGTATAAATACAGAGTGAAAGACTCGCTAGAATGGTGGCAGCTTATCTCTGAGAAGAGATGTGACGGCTACTCAAATTCACAAGAAGATGATTACAATGAGGCTTTGAAGACATTTTTAAAATAAACAGGAATTCCAAAAACCCTAGACATCCAAAAAACTAACCCTAGGAGATGAAACGTCAAAGGTCATGTGGGCCCCGTTTGGGTAAGTTAGTACATCAACTTCCCGAGGTCGTAACTTTTGCATACGATCTTCGTTTTAGGCATATGATAGACCATTGGAAAGGTATCATCGAGGATATTAATTTTGGAGGATCAATCATGAATTTATATATCATTGATAATATCGATCCAAAAAAAACTTTATTTGGGCCCTTAAAATGGCCCTAGAGGTTAAAAACTGCTAAAAATAGTAAATTGCCAAAATTGCTAGAAAATTGTTTTGAGTTAGTTGGAAATGGTGGGTGGCCACTGATATCCACCTGGATCATTGAATTATCCCCCTTATCCATCTAAATTATGAGAAAAATAATTAATGGAATGAATCTTATATAGAAATTTCAAGTGGCAGGGAAAACCAAGGCGTGTGCTAACAATGTCGTTAAAAATGAAATAGACGGCTCTTGTTGACTCTCTCCCTGCCTTTAGTTATCTCCCTCTCCCCCTCCATGCATAGGAGCCTACCTTCACTACAACTCTATACCCTTATATATAACTATAAAAAACATATTAAATACAAATATGTGTTTAAATTATTTTACAAACAAATAACAAGTAAAAAATAAACAAAAATTAAAACAAATAAAAAATATACTTTTAAAACATAAAAATCACTATGGTGCCAAACCATGAACAAAAAATCCCTCTCCCAAACCGATTGATGAGTGCATTGTTCGACCCCACCTTCCAGTAAGGAGAGTGTGTAGAGTATCAACCCATTGAAATTTTCATTGGATCGGCCCCACCTTCCAATACAGATTTTGTGGAGAGGAGAAACTCATCAACATTTGCATAGGATCGACACTTGCTAGTAACATAAGTGCATGTAGGAGTATGTAGGACAATTTCATTAGTATGTAGCCTTTTTTTAAATGTAGATAGATAATATAGATCCCATAGTTTTGTGTTACGTATTAAATGTTTCACTATGGCTATGTTTTAGTTCCATTCACTTCAAGTTTTCCTTGTCATTCACTCATTAGTTTAGGTTCAATACCATGTATACTCCATCACTTTTCCATATTTTTGTATGCACAACATAGAGAAAACAAGGTTTGAGATGAAAATTCAACAAACATGATCAAACCATTCATATAGATCCAATATCGATGGTCTCAACTTATTTCAGCTGCTGAAAGTGCTCACTGGATAACAAGGGGTCGGAGGCCTAAATTTTGAACCATTGTATTAATGGGTGATAACATGTCACAGCCTTATTAATTTTGGTATGTAGGGGTAGTATTATGAAACCACTTTATCTTGCCTTCGAAATGAATGAATTGACGACAGGTACCACGGTGACATAAGCCAAATAAATATTGTGTCACATCGATATAATCCAAAGAGTTTAAAAAAACATTAGAACAATTACCCCCGAATCAAATGAGGTAAATGCACATGGTGAACACCATTGCGAGCATAGTAGACTCCAGAAAAAAAATTCAAATTCTCCTTCGACAAATAATTTCAGGTAGTGTTATCACTTCCTTATTTCAAATGTGTTTGTATTGTTTAAAATAAAGTTATATTGAGAAGGGTAGATAATATTTTTCCCCTAAAAATAATTTAATCCCCACACAATCAAACCCTATCCAAATCTGACCATCCAAGAAAATGACTATATCTGATGACCACTTGGAGGACAAGGAAATGGATTCTTTCGACCCTACACAATATTTCCCTGACCTTCACCAATTAATTTAGAGAGCCTGGGATAATGCTAAAAATGGTCAAAACTACTTGAACTTATGGGAGTTGAACCTGGCCAGATTAATTGTTCCACAAAATTATCACTTTCTACAATTAGTCAATTGGTGTGTTGACAATTACCAGGTGGATAAGAAATAAATAATTTATGTACATGTTTCTAGGATAGTCTATGAAATAAGCAAAGAATCCATTGCCCAAATGCTCCAAATTTTAGACCATGTTATATATGAAACCTTGAATTATGATGATCTTGACTCTAAGTACCAAGCATTATCATAGTATGAAAGAGAGAAGGTGTTGAGTAATATATTAGCCCCAGATTCCCCATTACCAATTGGCCCACCTCCTTTCAAGTCCACCATCTTCCCTGAACTAGCCAGGCAGGATATTTCCATGATTTTTCAGGTTTTATTCTATGAACATGATAGAGTAGTGGATGAGACCATTTTAGGGATAATTTATGTCTTATGTCCACTAGAGTCAATCACCCTCACAAAATTTGATGATTATTAGTTCCCACATCACTTCCAAATGTCAAATTTCCACATCACGAAGTCTTTTAGGTACCAAGCCTTGTTACACAATATTTTTTTTCAATTGACGATGTTCACTTATTCTCTATCATCCATAGCACAAAATATATCATTGATGAAGAAGAACCTTACTTTGAGAGAAGGAAAGCATGCAAAAAGGGTTAAACATGTTGTTAGGGCATTTAAAGACTTAACTTAAGAGAGTGTCACAACTTACATCACTGCAGGGTGTTACACACTCAAGTGTCCCATGTTTCACCACTGCAAGGTGCGACAGTGTCTCAGGTTTCTCCACTGTAGGGTGTGACACTTCTTAAAAGGGTAGAAAAAGATGAAATTAAAGAATATTCTAGAAGAGAAGCTTCGAGATGAGGTGTCCTCTGATCGGTTTGGATCTCACCCATTATCGTGATCTAAGGGGATCCTAACCTCTCATCATAAACTCCTCACCCTTTTCCTCTTCTATCTATAAAAGGAGGATTCCCTCGCGAGGAAAGGATAATAGCAAATAGTGAATAGCTGATGGAGAATAATGATTGATATCTTTGCTTCTGGTTTGTTATTAGAGGATTGTCAGTAATTCTTTGGCTTTGAGAAATTCAATATTATCTAAAGGAGTCAGTTGATGGTGATTAATTTCATGGATGCATAGTGAGTATTGGAGTGGTGAGCTTGTTGGAAGAATATTCACAACATCAAGGAATCTTTGGTTGCAATCTCTTTTCATTATCATTAATAGAATAATATAGTTTCTTTCCCACAAAGGTTGTCTATATTTGATTATCTTTGTTTCATATTTCCTTGATCATTTGCATATGTTGTATCAAATTATACTTGTTTCTTTCACCTTTGTTGGATTGTGTTTCTTCCATGTTATGATACATAATTATCATGACAAAGCAATTGGAAGATACAACTATTGAGAGAAATCATCAATTACAAGGTATGAATCATTCACTAATTGGTAATTTGATTATATCAACCTAGAGAAAGTTCTATGTTATGTATTTTTTGTCCTAGTCTTGGTTTATGAGTCTAGGGAGATCTGTCTGTGTCTACATAGACCTATTTGTCTAATAACAAAATCGATGACTCCACTGGGGAAATTTTCTTCAGATTTGGTCTCTTAGACTTGCAAACCATGCAAACAAAACTTTTCACAGTGAATGCACTAGTTGGTGATGAAATCCAATATCATGAGAGTAATGTAAAAAGGGTCGGGGTAGAGCGAGTGGACCAATTACGTTGGCAACTCCGTTGGGGAAATTTCAATCAGATTTTTTCTCTTAGATTTTCTACCTTGCATTTTTTATATATGTGAGTCTTCACCTCACACTGTGTGATTATTCAACCCTAAAATTCACTGGAAATCTTCTTTAGTTTTTATTTTATCCAAGCTTTTCTTGATTTTCACACCCTACCTTTGAGAACCAATGCGACATTGTCACACTGTGCATAGTTTGCAGCCTATGATACTCTGGATTGTCTCTATGTGTGCTATAGTAGCCTGTGACACTTCTTGGAAAATCAAAATTGATTTGAAATTTTCCTGCCCAGGTCTCAGATCTGACCTTTGCTATGAATATTAGGTTTGATTTACAGTCTTGTTAGCAGTCTTGGAGCATGTCTTTTATCATTGTTTCAATTTCTTCATGATTTCTTGGATTTCTCCTTGGTAATGTTTTTCCTATATTTGAAAGAGGTATAATCTCTTAGCCTAGTCTTTAAGTGTCTCTTAGTCGGCTTTGAATTTATTTTTTTAAAGTGTTTTATTGCATGGTTTTCTCTTATCTTTTGTGTTAAGGATTTTTTTTTTTAAATTAATATTTTCTATCTTTTTATTTGTAGTTGGGATATCTTTGTAGTTTTGGAAATATCACTATGGAAGTTTTTATTGTATATTTATGTTTTGTTTTAAGTTGTGGATGCATATTTTCCCTTGAAGAATATTTTGTTTCTTTCATTAAAAACTTTCATATTAATTTAAAAGAAAGAACTTAAGTAGATTTGCATTCATTTTATTTTTCAAGAGGAAAAAGCTTATGAATTTAGACTTTTAAGCTGAATTAGAATCATTAAGTCATTGATTGTTTTGTGAAAATATTGGGATATTTCTTGAAAAGAATTTCAATTTGAGTTTTGCGTTTCAAAAGAAAAGTACCTTCTCTCTCTGATACAATTAGGATTCATCGAATGAAAATTGTATTTCATATCTTATTGCATGATATTTTGATTCAAGGTCAAACATCATGAGTTTCACTTCCACATCCTTTTTATTAAAACAACAACCCTTAAAACTAAGTGCTAATAAAATGCATTCGATATTTTTTATCTCGTAGCACACCAAGATCTAGAATCCATTCAATTGTGGAAAACAAAGAGATGTTGGGATTTTGTTTCATGATTAACCAATGACTGGTGCAAACTAACCTCCCACAAAGAAAATTATTGAGTCCTTAGCTTGTTATATTCTCAAAAAGTCAAGTTAATTATTGAGTACACATTAAAATATAACCATAACTCAATGAACCACCCAAGAAACTAACACAACAACATACTCAACAGATAGAAAGAAAAGCACACACCTGAGACAACATTTTAACCTAGAAACTCAAATGGGAAAACCAAATTTATTTAGATTTGTCCATGATTTTATTATGTAACAATGGGCAGAGGTTACAAGCTCTCTAGTTCATCTCTATGCTTCTCAGTGAAATATGGGTGGCATTCATCTTTCTTATTTTCCAAAGAACCCCTTCTCCATCTCAAAGAACCAACATATAAGAGGTAGGATCAACTGAGGGGATAACTAGAAGTTCAAGTGTTCCCAACTCTTCAACATCCCCCAAGCTCATTTCTCCTCCTCCTTTCATTCTTCCTTTTGTATTTTTGTATATAGGAAGAATTTCTATGAGACTTTATTTATTTTCAATACATCATTTTTTTTACAATAAAAATATGCCTTATCATTACATCATGTTATATCCTGATGCTTTTTATTAAATGTGGGAGTGGACACTAATCATGATTCCATGGTTCCCTTCACGCCAACAAATTGATCTCTTCTTCATCCATATCCTTGAGCCCTTCCCATGTTGATCATTGTAGAGCTTGTGCCTTATTGAATTGTTTCGTATTATGATCCAATTCATATCATTAGTAGGACAAAGGAGGGGTGTTTGATGCATTTGTATCAAGTCTTGAATAAGATGAAGAGACATGAGTTTTTAGTAAACTTAAAGACATGTACCTTCATTTAAGAAGATTTGGTATACTTGTGGTTTTTTGTTTCTCAAAAATTTATTAATATGAAATCAAATAAGGTAAGAAATAGTTGAGTGGCATGTTCCCAAAAACAATTTTGATGTTACAAGTTTCCATGGATTGCCAAGTTTTTACAGGAAATTCATCACAATTTTCAATGGTATATTTGCATTATTTAATGAGTGTATTAATAAGGGGATTTCAATGGAAAAAACAACAAAAATAATTTTGATATCTTTAACAAGAAGGTACTTTAATAATCAGTGTTGGCCTTATCAAACTTCAACAAAATTTTCTAAGTGTAGTGTGATGCAAGTGGATCAAGAATTGGAGCAATGCTAAGTCAATAAGATAAGGTTATAATTTTTTTTTGAGATGTTAAATGAATTGAAAATAAGGTACTAATTTTATGATAAATAATCATATGCCATAATCCAAGATTGAATAAGTGGAGACATAATCTTTTTCCTAAAGAATTTCTACTATATATTGAACATCGAGCACTTTAGTATATTAAAAATAGGGRATTGAATAAAAGAAATATGAAGTGGGTGGAATTTATGCAAATTTATTCATTTGTCTYGAAGTATASACCAATAAAGTATGACATGGTYGTAGATGAATTAAGTATAAGAGTATTGTTTGTAAGCATTATGATTGTTGAGGTTGCRGGTCTATATAGTAAGAAGGTGTTATATGAAGAGGATGTATATTTTGTAGAGGTTTGTAAATCTTGTAAAGAACCATGGACTGTGGAAAGGAATCCATATTTGGATTTTCTTGTTCAGAAAAAACCTTATTCAAGAACGAAAATTTGGGCATACAAAGAGGCTCCATGAGAGAGAATCTTATTAGAGAGTTGTACAATGAAGGTTTGGGTTTTCATTTTAGCAATGGAAAAAAAAGAGATTTGGTTGAGGAAAGATACTTTTGGACAAGAATTGTTATAGATGTTATGATATTTGTTGAAGGCTGTGGGATATGTTAGCTTGCAAAAGGAATGAGACAAAACATAAGTTTGTATACACCATAAGTATACTTATACTGCAGAATCCTCGAGAAGATGTAAGTATGGATTTTGTTTTTGGATTGTGTAACTGGGAACCCAAAGAGGCAATGATCCAATATTTGGAGTAACATATAGGTTTCAATGATGTCACATTTTATTGCATGCAAAAAAACTAATGATACAATTTTTTTTGTTTTATTTTTCACAAAGATAATTCAATTGCATGGATTACCAAGAATTATCATATCTGATAGGGATTCTATATTTCACGACACTTTTGTGAAATTTTGTGGAATAAGTTGAGCTAAAGTGTATATTTAAATTATGTATCTTACACTCAAATTAATGATAAAACTAAAATTTTAAATAGGAGTCTTGGTAATATGTTTATAAGTTTGGTAGGAGATGAATCGGGGTAGTGGGATTTTATTTTGACACGTGTTGAGTCTGCATAGAAAAATTTAGTTCATAGATATACATGAAAGACATCATTTTAGATTGTATATGGAAAGTAACCTAAAGAGTGATAAACTTGGTAATTTTACCAACAATGGAGCATGTAAAGAGTGCATATGCATAATCATTTGCAAAGAACATGAAATATGTACATGAACAAGTAAAGAAGAAATAAGTATAAAAAAAAACAAAACAAAAAAGAAGAGATAATACATTTGTAGAAGGATATTTGGTGATGGATCATGTTAGGAGCCATAAATGTCCCTTTTTCACTATAACTTTTGCTCATTAAACCTTATCATTTCTATGGTAAAATGCCTAATATACTGTTTGTTAAGACCTTTTTCCCAAGGTATGAATCATTGATCTTGCTTTTGTATTCTTATTTACTTAACATGTTTGATTGGTAGCGTTTCTCATATTTTACCCATGAATGCACAACTAATGATAAAAAAGTGTAGATTAAAGAAAAAAAACCAAGTCTTGAAGAAAGATCGTTGTTTACACCAACTATTACAACTATGCGCTCATTCTGCATGTTGTTACACGACTACAGCAATCGTGCACCTTTTTTGGAAGTTGTTAGACCTATTGCAATAGACTCTCAATGATCCTGCAAGTTGGTATATCATTCAAATCCATATCCTGAAGATAGATCCTCAAGGCTATTACACGTTTTGAAGACAAATCCTCAAGGTTGTTACATGTTTTGGCTCACGCTGGTGATCAAGATTATTTCCAGATTTTGCAAAGATGACATATATTTTATATCATACGAACATATTGAGAATCTATGATTCTCAAGGTTGTTATGAGTCTGTTTCAACTGAATGTCTTTGTATTTAAATAACAGATCTTTTGTAATCATTAGGGTGAAAAATATTAACTGTGGAATAGAGAGTAAAGTGAAGCATTTTTGTATCTAAACATTTTGGCGATTTAATAAAGAAAGTAATTTGAGTTTCTCCAACCTACTGTAGTCTTTTAGAGTGGATTCAGTGAGAAGGAAAGGGCCCACCTTCCTCAAAGACTCCCCTCTATTTTGATTTTTAGATTAACTTCTTTGATTTGGATGATTTAGTTGTTTAGAATTTCTAGAATACATTTGGCGTTACAATTCAATCCCTTTCTGTTAAATGCGCATCAGTGTGTCTCATGAAAGTTAGAGTCAATTGTTGAATACTACTACAAAAATTCTTTCCCTTTTCTGCATTAGATTAAATCTTTGTTTTCAAGCAAAAAAAAATAAAAGTGTGAATTCCCTTTCTGCAATTAAGTAGAATTCCTTTTAGCAATTAGCACAGAACTTCCTTCTGCAAGAGTGAAATAGAAAATTAGAATAGATTAGATAATCCAGGATTCTTATACACTCATCAAATTAGATTTCAATTATGCAAGTGTGATTTCAATTCTGTAGAACTCCAGTTGTGTCAGCAACTTGTGTTAGTGTTCATCTTTTCAATTTTGTTTCTTTTAGTGTTAATTTGCCTTACTGCAATTGATTAGTACTTAAATTCATAATCTAGCGTAGACTGTGCACAATTATCTTGCAATAACAAAACTTCCCTGGGTTTGAAAATTCATATTGAACACCTTAATTATCTATTTATTTAGACAATTAAAGTGCCCAACATTTCGGCGTCATTGCCGAGGAAGATAATTATAGATTCTTGTAATCACATTAGTTTTCTTTTCTTAGGAATGAGTAGTCTGCATGAATCGAGGAACAAGAGGACGTATCCCCAAAAATACTAACCCTACAGGTACCAGAGGACGTGGTGGAAGGAATCATGCACTGGGAACGCCAACCTTTGTTGATGAGATTATAGCCAGAGAAAATTCTTCTTTATGATCTATCTTTCGCCCTTCAAATTCTCCAAGAAGACATATTCCTCAAACATCAGAACTACCCCATTTTGAAACATCATTTTCATCAAGGGATGAAGTTGAAGATTTGTCACCAACAAATCAGCACGCAACACTAGAGAATATTGAAGATCAAGAAAGTGTAGCTCGGAAGAGGGAAAATCCAGAAGAAGTTGTTTATCAGATCAATGAACATATAGTCACTAAAGAGGACTGGGACACTTTCTGTATTGAGTGGAGAGAAAGAGAACATATGGAAAATCAAGGAGATAATGAAGAAGAGCTCCATCGTGAGGATATAGTGAACAATGAATATCAGGTAAATGATGAAAATACTATCTCTACCCTGGTTTTTCCTATTACTAATATTCCTACATAAGGGATGGCTCCTATGAAGAACATACCTCACTCAGCCCTGCCAAATTTCCATGGATTATCTACTGAGGATCCAAATGAGTTTCTATTTGAATTTGATATTTTGTGTAGAAGCTATGACTACAATACCACTGTGCATAAGCTTAAATTGTTTCCAACTACATTGAAGGGTAATGCATTACGATGGTTCATTATCCTTTGAGGAGAGAATATTTCAACATGGGGACAAATGAGGCAGCTTTTCCTGAACAAATACCAAGACTACTACTGAACGAGGGAACTATTTAAGATGTCTCAGAAGGAGGAAAATACCCTTGAAGATTTTTTGGAGTGACTCCAGTATAATGTACAAAGGTCTGGACATCTGGATGTGAATAAGGACATTCTCAAAACTATTTTGCTAAAAGGAGTTAGAGATGATTGTTTAGATATGCTGAATAAGATTGGCAAGGGATATATATCTAAGGAATCCTATGAAGACATTGTAAATCTTTGTAAGAGATTCTCTTGAGGATCTACAAGGAATAAGTCAGATACCAGGGATGCCACTTTTTCAAGGGTACAAAAATCAGGCAATGGAGGGGAAACAAGAGCAGAAATAGGTAATATGTTCGAAGATTTCAAAATATAAATGAATAACTCTTTTGCTTCACAAATTGACACTCTCCAAATCAAATAGAAATAAGTAGAAACAGATTGGTATTGTCCATTTTCTGTCCTAAATGTAGAGACAAACATCCACCAAGGCAGTGCCTACTGAACAACGTCTAGGTATGTCTTATTTGTGAATTAGATCATGCCATTGACAAATGTCCCTCCCTACCAAGTGTAAAAGAATCAATGAAGGCGACTAATGAGGAAGCAGAGGATGCCTATATAATAACACAGTGGAGACAATGGCAGCCACAAGGTCAAGGTATAAACTCTCAATTCTCTCTCGCACCACTTAATTATTAGAATAATGTGAACAATCAACTTTAATATGGCCAGATGAATGCCCCCCCTCCAAATTAGATGCCACCTCCTTATCAGGATCCCGATGCATGGGTACCTATTCCCCAATAACAGAATCATCCTGGGCAATGGAACCCATATTGGAGAGGCCCTCAACAACAACTTAGTTATCAAAACTGTCACCAACATAACCCCCACCAACAACAATTCCAACCCCAGTACCAGCAACAACAACTACAGTTACCTTCCAATGTCCCACAGAACAATCCTCCCTTACAACCTCAGATGCTTGTGAAAACTAGCCCAAATACAAATAATAAGTCCGTTCAGAATATTGATATACACAATGGGCCAGCTATGTCTATTACCCCTATGCCTTGTGATGATATAAAATTAATATCATGGAGAATAGTCAAGACAATAATTGAAGATGCTCCATCTTCAAAATCAGACAAGGAATCAAGGGAAAACCCATCTGCTGATACAGAGGAAATTGAAGAACCTGTCATAGAATTAGCAGACTATGGAATTACCAAAACTATGGAATTACCATCCTTCAATCTCTTAGGAGAACTGCAAAATCTGTATGTTAACATTCCACTGTTGCAATCGATTAGAGATGTACCTATTTATGAGAAGACTATGAGAGACCTCTGTATAAAAAAGCCTGGAAGGAAACCTAGGGATCCCCTCATAGTATACGTAGTGGGAGAATTGTATAAACTAATGTTAGGAAAAACCACACCTATTAAATATGGCGACCCAAGAAACCCTACAATCACTCTCAAAATTGGACAAACATTTATTCCCGATGTGTTAGTTGATTTAGGGGCAACAATTAAAATTATGCTAATAGAGACGACACAATTGTTGTAACTCAGAATGAAAGTCCAACCTACTCCTAGTGTTTTAGAGTTCGTTGATCATTCCACTATCAAACCAGAAGGAGTAATCGATGATCTAGTTATTTCAGTTGATTCATGGGAGTATCCTGCTGATTTTGTCGTATTGCAACCTAAAAATCGTTTGGGGAGTCATCCTCTAATTCTAGGATGACCATGGTTAGCTACAGATGATGCCTTCATTTTTTGTAGATCTGGTTCAATGACCATCTCTAATGGTTATGATACCAAGAAACTTACCCTTTATCCTCATGCTACACTGAGTGTGGAAACCAAAAATTCTTTATGGATGGACATTGAGAATGAAAGCACTCTTCATGTGCTAACCATAGGAAAAGACCCGAGTTTCAAAGATGAGACAAAGGATGAGCTAATCAATATCTTTATCAGTGACCCCTCTAATGTTACACCAAACACGTATCACCGATTGAGTAGAATCTTTGACCCTACTTCCCAGGAAGGAGTCAGTGCAGAGATGTTCTCTAAAACTGTTGTAAATCAAGTTAATTCAGCTATAACAGCAGACACTGAAACAACTGAATTATTTCCTAAAATCAGTTCTAAGGTGTAACGACCTCCTATCTACAATGCGTACCCAAAACGGCCAACAAACTACATTCTTCTCATGGCCAAAAACGGCGGTAACAATTTCAACATTTCCAGAACAACTCACAACAACCTTGCAGAAACGAAATTTTCCAAATATACAAATGCCATAACAATTCTACAATTTCAACATCAATAACATTAAATTGCTGAAAGTAAAAATGCATTATACTTCACCAGTTAAAATCATACCGTTGCCTTTCGCTTTCCTCGGATGACGTCCCGCGCTCTGTGCCGCATCCCGCGCTCCGTACCGCGTCCCGCCTGCCGACCGTAGAAAGCTCACCGGTACCTCCCAGCCAAATTCTAGGGGTAATCTGCTTCCCCCTTAGCCCCCCGAGCCGCAAAGGGGCCACACAAGAACCAGAAATAGACTAGCGTCTCAGCTCGCCTCCACGGCTGAGCTACCACTCCAACACAGCTGAGATATACCCAACTCCTCACAAGCAATCCGTCAAGCCACAATTCGGTAGCATAATGTTACGCTAACCGTTCATCCCT